>JAWZYT010002087.1:0-5000 GCA_034508575.1 Petrolisthes manimaculis | reverse complement strand
ATTAATTATCATCCTTCTCTCCCCTCTGGCTCCACGTCCACTTGCCCTCACATCTCTCTGTGTATCTTCCTTCACATAATCATTAGGTTGCTTCCACACATTCTCCCATTTCTATTTCCATCCGAATCTGAGTCCAGAAAATATTTCCAATCTCGTTCTTCACCTCCACATCTCCTCCACTCCTCTTCCACAATCACATCTCTTGATCCCTTTCCCTCTGCTCCTCCTCCTCCTAATCACATCCCCTCCCATCTCCTCTTCCACCTCCATGCACTTGTCTCCATCTCTCTCCCACCCCCTCCCACAATTCCTCCATCATCCTGTCTTCACCTCACGTTTCAACCTCCTCTTTTAATCCTTTCTTTTCTTCATCAACTCCGCTTCTCTTCTCCATTATAACTTTCTTGGGACCTCTTCTCCCCTCCTCCTCCTCCTCCTCCTCCCATAATTCCTTCCTTCGTTTCTCTCCCTACCTTTTAACTATCCCATTGTTATGTTTGCTTGCTCTCTCTTCTCCTTTTTTCATTTTTTTTCTTCCTTCAGTTTCCTCCTCCTCTGCCTCCTTTATAGGTCTCATCATCCCCTTCTTTCTCCCTACTCCCCTTGACCTCGTTTCTGTTTTCTTATCTTCACCTCCTTCACTTAATTATCCGGGAAATTATAGAGCCATTATCCTAACTTGGGTAACTTCTGGACACAATAAAAGAGACATAATGGCATCCAAACTCAATAAAAAGAAGCAACCAACCTCAAGCAAAAATTTCAGTCAGTAAGATTCTTCCTAATTCACTAACCTAACCTAACCTCAAGCAAATATTTCAGTCAGTAAGATTTTTCCTAATTTACTAACTATAGGTAATGCATCCGTCCCCCCTTGCTGCTTGCTTGTTTCTGTTGTATTATTGTGTGAAGCAATATGTTACTGTATATATTATTATTATTATGTCTTTTAATTTCTTCACATTGTTCTCTTCTCTCTCTTCTAATTTTTTGTTCATCTCAACCTTTAAGCTTGGTGCTTCCTTCCTCTTTTCTATTCTTGTACTCTATTCTTTTCATTCCTTTACCTTTACCTCTCTGTCCTTTTCATATCTCCAACTGTCACATCTGTTACATTTTGTGTTTACTGTCCCCCCTCCTGCTCATCTCCTTCCTCGGGACCCATACCATCTTACTGTTGTTGCTCCTAATATCAATCAATCAATTCTACTCTCCACCACTTCTTTCCCTCCACCTTCTATTCTCCACCACTTCCACCCCTCCACCGTATACTCTCCACAACTTCCACTCCTCCACCTTCAACTCTCCACCACTTCCACCCCTCCACCTTCAACTCTCCACCACTTCCACCCCTCCACCTTCAACTCTATACCACTTCCACCTCTCCACCACTTCCAACCATCCACCTTCAACTCTCCACCACTTCCACCCCTCCACCTTCGACTCTCTACCACTTCCAACCCTCCACTTCCTACTCTCCATCATTCCACCCCTCCACCTTCTACTCTCCAGCACAACAGGCCGATATGAACCCTGGATATTATACTAATGGTCGACTGCCGCACGCCTGTCCATCGCTAGGGGAATGTAATATCACCACCACCACTACCACCACCACCACAACCACCAATACTACCATCGCCACCACTACCACCACCAATACTACTACTACCATCGCCACCACTACTACTACCGTGGTACCACTACCACCACCACTACTACCATTACTACCATCACCACCACTACTACCATTACTACCATCGCCACCACTACCACCACCACCACCACCACCACCACCACCAATACTACCATCCACAACTACCACTACTACTACTACCACCACCACCACAACCACCAACACCACCACAAATAATACTATTACTATCTTACCCCTACCATCAACATTGTGACTGTCCTATTACCACCCCCACTACAATCCTACCACTACCACTACGACCACCACTACTCACTTCTCCTTCTTAGTACATAACATCATCACACAGCCACAATCATCACTGCCAATACCACCACAGCCACTATCACCCCAAACACCACCACCACCACCAGTCTCTCTCCTCGTATCTCTGACAATAATTTCTTATAGATCTTCACCTTTATGCTCCTTTTTTACTTTTTACTAATGTTATAGACTCTCCTCTCATTCCTTCCTATTATTCCCTCTCTCTATCTCTTTCACACCAATCATTCACACCCGCCACTATGCTCTCTCCCTTCACACACTATTCGTTCTTTCCCCTCTCTTTCCCTTTCTCACTCTTTCCACTCATTCCCCTCTCACTCTCCCCTCTCACCATCGACCCTGTGCGTCTCTTTCATCACACGAGGTGGGTCCGTCCCTCTTCAATTATGTAATGGCTCGCCGTCTGCATCTTCTCTTGGCCTCCAGCTGCGTCTCCTACTCCAGTAGTCCCTTTCACCTTCCTCCAGCTGCCGGTCACCCTCCTCCACCTCCTTCTCACTCAGGTCCTTCTAATTTTTTTTTCAGCATCGTCTCAGCATCCTATAAGTCCCTCTCATCTTTATTCCACCTGTGTCTCCATTCTATAGTAGTCCCTCTCACTTGTACTCCACCTGCGTCTAATACAAGTCCCCCTCAACCTTGTTCCACCTGCGTCCCCCACTCTACAGTAGTCCCTTTCACCTGTACTTCACCTACGTCTAACATTCGTCCCTCTCAACTTTGTTTCACCTGCGTTTCTCATTCGTCCCTCTCACTTGTACTCCAGCTGTGTCTAACATTCGTCCCTCTCACTCTTACTACACCTGTCTCCCATTCTAGTCCCTCTCCCCTTTACTCCAACTGTCTTCATTCTAGTTTCTCTCCCACTACAATCCCTTTCACTTTCCAACCCCTTTCACTTTCCAACCCCTTTCACTTTCCAACCCCTTTCCTCTACATTCTACCTAGAGCAACGGTGGTTGGTTGGTGTTTGTCAGTGTTATCTCAGCTTATTTTCATGGCGCCTTATTATTTGTTTACATAATTATCCGGCCCCTCGTACTCCCTCATCTAACTCTTCCTTTGCCCTCCTCTTCTTCCCCGAGCCACTCCCCGTCCCTTCCCCTTTCCTTCTAGTGACACGTACTCCTCTTGCGGGATCATTTTCCTCTCTCAAGAGCACCTCCTCATACTCTACTCTCCCCTTCTTCCCTTTATGTACTCTTTTGAAACCTTGATATCTGATAGTGTGTGTGTGTGTGTGTGTGTGTTTGCGTGTGTGTGTGTTTGCGTGTGTGTGTGTGTTTGCGTGTGTGTGTGTTTGCGTGTGTGTGTGTGTGTGTGTGTTTGCGTGTGTGTGTGTGTGTGTGTGTTTGCGTGTGTGTGTGTTTGGGTGTGTGTGTGTTTGCGTGTGTGTGTGACCCTTCCCTAACCAAACTGATGTTATTCTCTAACCTCATTACACTTTTCCTTGCTCCATGACATTTTCTTTAACTTCATAACAACCCGCCGTTACCATCTTCCCTTCACCCTCATTCCTACCCTTCCCTCTTCCCTCCATATATCTCCCCTCGTCTTCTTTCCCACCTCTTCCCTTCCCTCTCCATCCTTCCTCTTCCTCCCAACTCTCCCCTTCCTTTCCCTCCACGCTTCATGTCTCACTACCTCCATTTTCCTACTCTCAAGAAAAAGTTCAAAATGCTAAAAGCTTTCCCAAATCGTCGGCAGAGTTCCGTCTCTCTGGTTTCTTCGGCAGGGGGCAAGAAGATGAAGAGAGAGGGAGAACGAAATAATGAAAAAGAGAATAAAAAAATGTGACTTTTAAGATACAAAAAGAGGAGGAGAGGTATAAAGAAAGACTAACGGAAGAGCAGGACACAGACATATAAACATGACATGGGAGACTTAGGATAATAAAGGAAGAAGCAGAAATATGAAGAAAAAAACAACTAAATCAAATGACTGAATAATAAAGAGAAGACAACCGATGAGTTCAAAAGACACATCACCTGAAGGAGGAACTGTAGTAAACAAACCAACAACAGACTTGGCACTGGGGATTCCTTAGAATGATCTTTGTCCTGCAGCGGGTTAAACCGAAAATAAAGGAGGAGGAGGAAAAAAATGAAACGTCTATAATGAAGTTCTATTATGACAAGGGCACATTTGTTCAGAAAATGCCGTGTAAATAATGGAAAGAAATATTTTGGAATTTGTGGAGATTAATGAGGAGGAGGAGGAGGAGGTAAAAAATGACACACGAATAATGAAGTTATGCTATGACAAAAACACACATGCTGAGAAAATGTTGTGTAAATAAAAGGAGGGACGAATGGAATGGTACTTAAAAAATGTAGCTCCAAATTGAATGGGGGAGTAAAATTTCTCTCTTGGTAAAACTTGAGGGTCTGGGAAGACAATGAACCCAAGAACTTGCCAAGATATTCCTTCCATATTTTCTTCGCAATTATTGTCTTTTTAAAACTTTGGTCTTTAATTCTTCAGTTCCATTTACAAACAAAATGTATTATCACTCCTTCGCAAGCTTTTTTTTAAACTATTATAATGAGACTGGTGTATATTCTTGTAACTTATTAAAGAAGGAACATCACAGACAGAAAAAACGAGGAAGGAACATCACAGACAGAAAGAAGGAGGAAGGAACATCACAGACAGAAAGAACAAGGAAAGAACATCACAGACAAAAAGCAGGAGGACTAAGCCACGTATCGCTCAGACTTATAATACTGCCAGTGTGCCCCTCAGTTACCTTGTTATTCATTATAGTGATGTCAACCACTACCACTGTTAAGGGATATAATGATAATATACTTTTAGCCTCCATCCATGGCTGTAAAGAAAGACTCCTTATTGACAGCTTTTCAACTTTCTGTTATATATACACACACACACAAACAAACAATCAAACACGTGATGTACAGGTACGTATCCTTCTATAACTCTGTTTAAGCCCTATTTTGTCTTGAATAAAAAAAGACAGGCCCCACCATTCACCTGAAATGAGTATTGCAGCCGATTT
>JAWZYT010002086.1:190000-270000 GCA_034508575.1 Petrolisthes manimaculis | reverse complement strand
TTCCTCCCTCCCTCCCTCTCTCTCTCTCTCTCTCTCTCTCTCTCTCTCTCTCTCTCTCTCCGTATCACTACCCTTACCTCTTTGACTAATTTCTTTCACAACCCATACTTCCTTTCCTCCTTCCCTCCCTCATCAGTTTCAAGCTCTTCCTTTTCTCCTTTCATCCTCTTTATTTCGTCTCTTCCATTCCCCTCTTCTCTGTTTTACTTCTCTGTTTGTCTTCCACCTTTTGTATTCTCTCTCTCTCTCTCTCTCTCTCTCTCTCTCTCTCTCTCTCTCTCTCTCTCTCTCTCTCTCTCTCTCTCTCTCTCTCTCTCTCTCTCTCTCTCTCTCTCTCTCTCTCTCTCTCTCTCTCTCTCTCTCTCTCTCAGCCCTGCATTCTTCCTCCACCTCTTTCCCTAATCCCTCATTCTCCACTTTTTCTCTCTTACCCTCCACCCTTCCTTTTCTCTTCCTTCACCTGCTCTCCCTTTCCCTCCACCTTCCTTCTCTCTTCCTCATACATTCTCTCCTTTTCCCAGCCCTCCATCCTTCCTTCACCACTTCTCCTTTTCCAGCCTTCCATCCATCCATCCACCACCTCTCCTAATTCCTTCTTCCCCTTCTCCTTATGTCCTCTTCCACCTCTCTCCCTAGTTCCTTATTCTCCTCATTAGCCCCTCCTTATCTCGTCTTCAACCTCTCTTTTCTATCACCCTTCTTCCATACTCTGAAATACCCATAGTAGTGAGAAATGCCCTAAGTCCACCTCCCCCACTTCTTTACTACCAGTTGTGGCTCACTGACTCACTGCCCCGTCCACCCCCACCATACCCCGCCCCACCCGCCCCTTCCTTTCCCACCCCTCCCCTCCCCTCCCCATCCCGCCCCGCCCCACCCCTCTCTATCCCTTCCCGTGCCCCGTGGTGAGGTGGATAGCGTGTCTGTATGTGTGTTTCCCTCAAAGGACAGCTCTATTGAATTTTAGTTCGAATCTGTCTCGTCTGGTCCGATTCAGGGGTGTTTAGTACTGGTTGTAGGAAGGACACACACATACATACATACATATTGTGCCACTCCCCTGTCACCCTGTTGTCAGTTTGTAGGAATGAATGTATGTATGTATGTATGTCTCACTCCACGTGGTGTACTGTCAGCTTCATCTCTCTCTCTCTCTCTCTCTCTCTCTCTCTCTCCTCTCTCTCTCTCTCTCTCTCTCCACACACAACCCTTATTCTGTCTTTCATCACCTCACCAACAACGGTCCCATTCCTCTCTGTCTCTCTCTCTCTCTCACAGACACACACACACACACACACACACACCAGTTCGATCTCTTCTTCCCATCTGTACCCCATCCCATCCCCTCCCTTCCCCTCCCTATTCTCTCACCTGCCTTATATACAACTCTCTCATCTCCTTCCCATTCTCTCCTCCCTCCCTCCACCCTTAAGGAGGTAATATATAGAGTTGGTAAAATATGAAAGTAACAATTTATACCAACAACTATTCCAAGAAGCGGATTATCTTATTATAGTTGATTTGTTCTGTTTCTTCGCTTAGGTCATGTATGTGTGTGTGTGTGTGTGTGTGTGTGTACAGTCACGATATAAAAATGTGTTTTGTCGGGCTAATGAAAGATAGCCATTTGAGTGAAAGGAAGGAAGGGAGGAAAAATGATAATATGCACCATACAGTTTATTGAAAATTTGGAGTGGTAATGGAGGAGGGAGAGAGATAATGGTATTGAAAAAAAAAAAAAAGGTGGAGAGTTATGGTAGGTAAAGAGGGAAGAGGGGAGGAGTACAGAAAAAGTGAGGGGAGAATCTGGTAATGAGAAGAAAAAGGTGGAGAGTTGTGGAAAGTTGTGGTACGTAGAGAGGAATGAGGGAGGGAGGGAGAGAGAGAGAAGGAGGGAGAGAGGGAGAATATAGAGTGGAAAGGGAGAATCTGGTAATGAGGTGGAGGTAATGGAGGAAAACAAGGGGGTCGTAAGGAAAACTCATCATCACACCACACTTAAAAACATGTTACTTAAATGACGGTGGCAGAGAGAGAGAGAGAGAGAGAGAGAGAGAGAGAGAGAGAGAAGAGAGAGAGAGTGTGTGTGTGTGATCACATTACATAGGTAGAGGTGTTTACAGTGAGAGGAGGCTGGAGAGAAGATGAAAGCAAAAGGCATGTGTGTGTGTGTGTGTGTGTATGTGTGTGTATGAGTGTGTGTTTCTGTGTGTTGTGTGTGTGTGTGTGTGTGTGTATGTGTGTGTATGAGTGTGTGTTTCTGTGTGTGTGTGTGTGTGTGTGTACCAGCCGCCTATATACTTGGAGTGCATACCTCTAACGACTTTGGTAAATATTAAACACTGTTCGTTGCTTCTTGGACTCTCCGTTGGCAACCATCGTACATTTGAATACAAGTGTACTGAAGCAACACTCCCTAAACATTTTCTTTTTAACGTGGATATGTTTACAGTGGGTTAAAACACGCTGGTGGTGGTGGCCTTGAAAAAAAAGAACATCTTCATCATAATATGCACTTGACTGTTGGTGGTGGCAAGCACTTACTTAGTTAGTTGGCTCAGTTTGGTAAAATGTTGGACTGAGGTTTTGTTGATCAGTTGTTTGCAGGTCCAGTTATTTTATCGCCACTTTCACTTCTTCCATCGGTTCTTCAATCGTCCTTCTTTCCTGCTGTTTCCTTTATGTTTGTTGTCCCTCCTTTCCTGCTATTTCCTTCATGCTTGCTGTCCCTCCATTTCTGCTATTTTTTTGGTCTAGGAAAGTAAAGGGAAGGAACGACTACTACTACTACTACTACTACTACTACTGAGGGTGACCAGTGTACAGTCAAGAGCCAAATTAAGTATCCACCAAGTCTTGTGGAAGTATTGAATTATCTGACCTTTTTTTGTACCAATGAACCAAGCAAGTATAACTCTTATTACCCTGTTTCATATTTGGTACTGGACCTTGTTAAATATTCCTTCAGGCTATTCCAAGTCGACCTGGATAATTATTTTGACTCGTGACTGTACAAGCAAGTGTTAATTTGTTTGCTGCTCCCTACTAGTACCCCTCTGTGTGTGTGTGGTGTGTGTGTGTGTGTGTGTGTGTTGTGTGTGTGTGTGTGTGTGTGTGTGTGTGTGTCCTTACTGTCGTTTTAGGCTAGGCTGTCTCCATTCCTCTCCTCGCCTCTTACATCTTTCTCCTCTCCTTTTTTTTTATCTCACTCTTGTTTTGTTTACGATCCTTGTTTCTCTTTTCTTCTATTTCCAGGTGTGCTCTTCCTCCTCCACCAACCCACACAACACACACTCACTTCATTTTACACCAACACTTTCTTTATAGATTTTGGTCTTTCTTTTAAGTCTTACATCACTAGGGTAATCACTAATAAAAAATAAACGTACTTACATAATGAGAGTACCAATACTAATAATAATGATAATAATAATAATAATAAAAAGTACTTGCATAATGTGTTTACCAATAGCCATGACAAAAATTAACAGGTCTACCTAACAATAATAATAATAATAATAATAATAATAATAATAATAATAATAATAATAATAATGAGTTTACCTATAGCCATGACAAAAATTAACACAGGTCTATCATCCATCCATCCATCTATCTCTCTATCTATCTATCTATCTATTCATCCATCTATCTATCTATCTATCCATTCACTCATCCATCTATCTCTCTATCTATCCATTCATCCATCCACAACACAATGGGATATTTACGTATTTGTATATTCAGTTAAGTTACATTCTTCACCAATCTGTTCATGTTTATATTTATGTCTTGTTTCTATGCCCATTTTAACTGGTGTATGTGTGTGTGTGTGTGTGTGTGTGTGTGTATGGGCGGGGGTGGGAGTTATAGGGTTAATGGGTGTGTGTGTGTGTGTGTGTGTATGTATGGGCGGGGGTGGGGGTTATAGGGTCAATGTGTGTGTGTGTGTGTGTGTGTGTGTGTGTGTGTGTGTGTGTGTGTGTGTGTGTGTGTGTGTGTGTGTGTGTGTGTGTGTGTGTGTGTGTGTGTGTATGTGTGTATGTGTGTATTTGAGTTGCTGTGTGTATGAAGAGTTGGGGGTGGAGGTGGGGGCGGGGATTGGGGATAATAGGGCCAATATATATGTGTTTGTGTGTGTGTGTTTACGACATTATTGACTGAGGATCTGGCTCTCTCCCACCTTCCGCCTGTCTTTATTTGGTACTCCTTCTCCTTCACTTGTTTTTTCTCCTTCCTCTTCCTCATTTTTTGTTCTAAGTTATCTTGTTTTATGTTTTTATCTTCATTTTTCGGTATTTTTCTTTTCGTCCCCCGATTTTTCAAGCACAAACAGACAGACAGACACAACACGACGCAACACAACACAACACAGCATAGCACAACACAACACAACACAAACACACCACAACACAACACAACACAGCATAGCACAGCATAACATAGCACAACACACACAACACAGCACAACAACACAACACAGCATAACATAGCACAACACAAACACAACACAACACAACACAACACAACACAGGCACCTCCACAACACAAACACAAACCAACAAACCTAAGTTGTGTGAGTGAGTGAAGTAGGATAATATCAGGTCACAGAAGGGTATAATAAATTGAACATAAACATCCAAGGAGGAGGAGGAGAAGAAAAGAGAAGCTTGCTGCTGGTTGGCTTCAAACACAATATATACATTCAGATAGAAACTATACTACTACTTTTTCGTCTTTCTATTCTACCTCCTCCTCATCATCATCATTATTTTCTGCTTCTTTATCTTCATTCATCTTCTTTTTCCATCTTCGTCCTCTCGTTGTTGTTGTTGTTGTGAATCAATATTATTACAGACCAACAGCTGTAGTTTCGCATCATGCAGTTTTAGAAGTCGTTTATTGCAGGACTATTTGGCGTGACTGTACACTAAGGGATCTATTTTACGTTGACATATATTGAAAGCAAAGTAAACTGCTTGCAATTCGTCCCCACAACAAATCGTGTCGCCTTTAACGTCAGAATGTTAATCATTATAAAGTAATGTAGACGTGAATCTCTCTCTCTCTCTCTCTCTCTCTCTCTCTCTCTCTCTCTCTCTCTCTCTCTCTCTCTCTCTCTCTCTCTCTCTCTCTCTAAAACTATTATGTGTTCTTAGCATTATTACTTCCTTGTTGATTCACTAAACACCTTAACACACACACACACAAACAAACACACATAAAGAGGTTGTATTGCTTGTATTTAACCATCTACCTTCTCCTTCTCCTCCATTTGTCTTTGATCTAATTCATTAAGGAATCAACAAACACACACACACACACTTTAGACACTTTTACTCTATTTCACATCCACTTGGCCCAACATCACAATTATATATATATTTTTTATCTTGCTTAACCAGGAGCAAGTTTAATGTCAAGGGTATAAGGAAAACTTTTAGACAATTACTTCTCTCTTTCAAGAACACCCACGTTAGTAGTGCATTTAGAGAGAGAGAGAGAGAGAGAGAGAGAGAGAGAGAGAGAGAGAGAGAGAGAGAGAGAGAGAGAGAGAGAGGGGAGGGGGGGGGGATTGTAACAAAATTATTATTATATAATTTTTTGTAACATTAATCTTGGATGTGTGTGTCTCTCCTCTTCCTTCTTTCTTTATTTACATCATATTTCTTCGTCTTTTGTACCTACCTTCCCATTTCTTTCCCTCTTCCACCACCATAAATTCCTTCACCACCACCACCTACTCTTCTGTTGTTTTTATAGAGTTGGTCGCTCAAATATAAACAAAAATAGAGGGAGACACATTATGACCTTGTTCATTATATACTCTCTCTCTCTCTCTCTCTCTCTCTCTCTCTCTCTCTCTCTCTCTCTCTCTCTCTCCTAACTAAAAACACGTACATTACCAGTATGATACGAGTTAAGTTATGTACGGTCATAAATACTTTTTATCCAGATACTCATTAGACACAAACTAGAGCAGAATCAAAACAGTCATACGTAAATACATGCATTAAATATATCTCTCCGCTATTCTCTGTGTGTGTTTGTGTGTGTGTGTGTGTGATGGCCCCATGTATTTTGATGTAATGGGAGATTGTGAACATTTTCCTGGCATGCATCTATACCCAGAGAGAGAGAGAGAGAGAGAGAGAGAGGGGGGGGGGGGTAGCAGTATGGTCGTCCACCTTCCTTAATAACATCACAATGACTCTCTCTCTCTCTCTCTCTCTCTCTCTCTCTCTCTCTCTCTCTCTCTCTGTTCCTTGGCTTCCTGCATCTATTATTATCACCCACTCCCACATATCTTGCAGCTACAGTTCATTACGAAAGCTTAGTCCCTTTCCCACCCATCCACCCTTCTTCCTCTTCTTCCTCCTACTATGACTACTATCCACCTCTCACCTCGCAACACGATTCTTACATTTTTTAACCCATTTATCCAAAATTTATATACGAGATTAATATTTATTCGTTTATATATTTATGGTTTATAAATGACTTGTTTGTTGTTGTGATGGATGTTGTGTGAATAATGTTTGTCAGGGGAAGCAAGGGAAAATTACTACTGTTATGTTAAGGACTGTATACTTCACCTCCCCTGCACCCCTAGCCTCAGTCCCTCCCCCCTTGCCCCATGCATTAGTAGTGTTGTGAGCCAAGATTAGGCGTTATGTTCCCTTTCCCTTTTGTCCCCCCTAGTGTTATGCCCTCTGTCTTGTGTCCCCCTCTGTCCCCTTATCATCGTGTGCCCCCTTGTGGTCCTACCCCTCCCCCCCTCGTCCCCCCTGATGATAAATAGTGCGTGTCATGTGCCTGTCTTCCCGCCGACCCACTTCCTTAATTACAAATGAACGTAGCTTCGTGTTAAATGCTTCTACGTCGTCCATGCAGTCCACACTAAATACTCGTACTTGGGCAAATTTACATGCTACTGATGATTCTTTCAAAGTAATCCAGGCAATAGCTAGGCTTCTTTACTTAATTAATGGGTTCGTATTTTGCTTTCGGTGAAGAATTGAAAGTGACTCGGGGTCTGAATGGGCGTCAAAAGCCTTAATTCACGTGTTGACCACATCACGGCGAAGTGGGAGAAAATGAGAAAGTGTGGTATTATGGCGTTAGACCCGTTGTGAGGGAGGTGGGCAAGAAGAGAGAAATAAGAATAATGGCGTGAGGAAGGATGCCAGGTACGATAATGATCTCGCCTCCCCCCTCCATAACTCCTTCCTTGGTGACCCTCTCATGCAATACCTGGGAATAACAGGGTGGGGTATATATATGTTGCCAATCTGTTGTTGTTGTTTTACAGTGGCATTTAGTGTGTGAATACAGATATTTGAAAAAAACTATTATGTTTAGGGAATCAATTAAGGTTGTTCAGCAATACCTATGCACTTGCACTTGCTTACAACCACCACAGGTATCAGCGGTGGGCCTAGCCTTTGCCTGTCAAACGCATACCCTACAAGGCAGCAGGGGGTTTGGATTCAGAGTTTTCCTTCTCCTAGCCTTTGCCTAAAAAGGCATACCCTACAAGGCAGCAGGTACCCTAAACAGGTGCTACCATTCCGGGTCAGAATGGACCTGGGAGTAATGGTGATTAAAGGGTAACTCCACTTTCCCTACAACTCCAAAAGTCCCCAATCAGAGCCTCACCACCGGGTGTAGTTTATAGTCATACCCAGGACAATCAACAATTTCATCATTGATATTATGTATGCAAGGACCACTTGTATAATGCAGTATTGTACAGTATATAACTTTTCATTTTGTGTTACAGAGTTGCTCAATGGAGGCTACAGCAGAGAGTTTGTCAGTGATGGCTGCCACACTGGCCAACGGTGGCATTTGTCCCACCACTGGCGAACAAGTGTTAAAACCCTACGCAGTCAGGGATGTTCTCTCACTGATGCACTCCTGTGGCATGTATGACTACTCAGGACAATTTGCTTTTAAGGTGAGGGAACACAATGACATATAATTTGTTTTTCTGAAATAAATGTCTGGAACTGTAATGTAATGTTTTAACACAAATATTGAGTGAGGGTTACTTTACTGTGTCAACTAACAGCATAATGAACATTGTGATATAATAATAAGTATTTTATCTCTAGGTGGGATTGCCAGCCAAATCAGGTGTTTGTGGTGCTGTGATGCTCGTCATTCCAAATGTGATGGGGATCTGTACTTGGTCTCCACCTCTGGATGCTCTTGGCAACTCTGTCAGGGGACTCAGGTTCTGTGAGGTAATATAATTATATAATACAAAAACTGTCTATGGGTAAAGTAGTAATAAAGTATCATTTATATAGTGACCTATTAACCACTAAAGTGCAGACGTTACGGCTTGTGCCACGTCGGTATTGCGGGCGTTTCTCCCGCCTCGTACTAACTGCTAATAGCATGAAAACCACTTGTGCTACATGAATAAATGATACATGATATTGAAGTACAAACCTTTAACTGTCATCTGATGTACAGTTGGGGAATAATGTATCTGAACACTGTTGGCGGTTTCTGGCAACATCCCCAAAAGTAAACACATCAATGAGAGAAAGTATTTATGAATTGAAGGATAACTTTTATTTAACTGTCTGTGGTTGGTCGACATCACCCAATATCAGTTATCATTATGTCGTAATGAATAAATATTGCCTATTCCTAATGTGTTTATCACTGACATTATTACCAGAAGCCGTCAACGGTGTCCAGATACTTTGTTCCCCAACTGTACTTGTGAATGTTAAATGAACATCTGTAGGATGGGTAGCCTGCTCAGAATACATCCTCACAAGCTCACTGCTCTTCTCACACTGACTGGTAGTGACTGGGCCAGGCTGGCTTGACTTGAGGGAGTCCTTTAGCCCGTACCCCTTCTGTTGTCAGCCTAAACAAACATGTTAGGGAATGTGCAAATTTAAAAACAGTGCTGTCAATTTATGTAATTATGTAACCTGCGGTTACCCATACTTGTTTGTGGTGTCAACTTAACGTCGTCACCCGCTGTTAAGGGGTTAATTGCTAATGTTAACTTTTTTATTTGAGTCATACTATACATAGTCTATGCTTAACAACAACTTTGGATTACAGGAGTTGGTACAAGTGTTTAACTTCCATCGCTATGATAACCTGCGTCATGCTGCCAATAAGAAGGACCCACGTAAACAGAAGTATGAATCTCGAGGGCAGAAGATAGTGTCGCTTCTATTCTCAGCTTGTTCTGGTGACGTTACAGCCATGAGAAGGTGAGAATTATAGTTGGTGAAACTAATTTGAAGTTTATTTTGTTCCCAGAAGGTTCTCTAAAGTCAAATTTGAAAGCCATTTTTGAGTACTGTGTATGAAGGGTACCAAATCCTAATATCTTCTAGAATATACAGATGTGTAGCCTGAATAGCTTCTTTGTTGATACTCACATAACCTTACTTGTCAGGTATGCACTGGCTGGACTCAACATGGCTCAGAGTGACTACGATGGACGTACAGCACTACACTTGGCGGCATCTGAAGGTCATATGGACACTGTTGTTTTCCTCCTGGAGAAGTGTAATGTTCCACCAGCACCAAGGGACAGGTGTGTTAACCTTCCATTACTTGCTGCTGTAATACCTCTAGTACGTTCAGTTTAGAGCATCTGGGCTAACTAGTAGCTGTACTTTTAGGTCATTCTAAAATACCTTAAGGACTCCATGTATTCTGTGATCTTTCTCTTTGGGTACTTACCTTATTTTGCTTATTCATGACCTTCCTCAGTTTATATTGTAGTACTTTAGTTGACTTGTTTCTCATTTCTCTTCATTCTCATCTCCTATTTTTCTACTTCTTCTTTTAACTTATTTTCATGTATAATTTTCTAGTTCTTTATACTGTACTTTGTGAATGATTCATATTGACAAGTATGAAATGGTGTAGTTACTCAGCCAATATAGCCCTGGAGTGTAAAAGAAAGGACGGGGTGAGGTGAGGTGAGGTCAGGTGAGATGAGGTCAGGTGAGATTAAGTAGTGGCAGGTGCAGTGTAGGCCACCACCGGTATACATAGCTCTGGTACCCTCTTCCCTATGTCATTTCTCTCTGAAGATGGACTCTGTGTAGTCTGAAACGTAAGAGAAATAAATAACTCGAAGCTCTATCCTGTGTTTACCTTCCACCCACACAACATACTGTACTTTCTTTCCATATGGCTTCATTAATATTGTTTCCATAGGTGGGACCGTACACCAAGTGATGATGCTGCTCAATTTGGACACACTGAAATAGCAGAGTACATCCTTGAGCACCAGAAGGCTGCAGAGGAAGCTAACAAAAAGGAAGACGTCATACCGGAAACTGAAGAGGAGGAGGAAGCACAAGCCGAGCAGTGAGATTTAGGACGTGAAAAACAAATAATAGTGCATATAGGTTTGGAGTACAAGCAAACCAAAGCATACATTATAATATAATATGATGTATGCTTGGGTTTGCTTGGCAAACATTTAAGCCAACTAACGCAATCCAAATTTAAAGGCTTTGCTTGTACTCCAAACCTATATGCACTACTACTGTACAGTATAGTAATATGAGGTCAGAAGTGAAGCAACAAGAGGAATGGTGAGGTACAAAGGATATTTCACAATATTAAAACGAAAAGTAGCTGCGAAAGAAAAACTAAAGGTTGTCTGTAAATTGGTGGTCTGGTATGGAAGAGTTTATTGAGTAGTGGAGGAAGTATATACTGCAATGAGAACATTACAGTATATAGTAGTAAACTATTTCAAGTCAGGCAGGTGTAGTTATTGCATCTTCTTAGTTGTGGTCTATTGTTTAGTAAATGAAATGGCCATGTGGTACTTACACTTATTAACTCGTACACTGATGTAGTGCTTAACAAGTATTGTACTGTACTTGGGTTCTTTGTGTGTACTGTTTGTGTTTTTATGATAACTTGGGAACTTGTAAATGTGGATGTTTTGTCAGATTGCCAGGACTGTATGAAGATGAAAGGCCATAGATTATTAGTTTTGTGTACGTTTCGTTTATATTTAACAGAAAAGGTACGATTATTGTTATGAGTAAGGGTGTGTCTGCTCTCCCTCCAGGTGCCTCTTCAGTAATTTTAATTTGCATTAGTATACAAGTATAGATTTTGAAGCAGTAATGTGATACTAATAACTTATACAATGCAGTCCTGCTTCCCCATAAGAATTGTATTATGACTAATGATTGCTATGTTCAAAACAGGATCATACACCTAATATTGTTCTCATTCTTTTCTTGCTATTAACACTATGGAATAATCTCCAATTCCACATACACCTACCAAAGTATCTAAGAAAAGTTATCATATGGTGGTTGAAGCTTGTTACACAAGAAATTACTTCCAACTATTTTTCATTCTTTCTGGGTAACTGGCAAGATAGCCTGATATGGTGGCACAACAAGGGAGGCAACTGTTGATGGGTTCATTGGCTCAGAGGTACATGACCGTGAGCCAGTTGTCCCCTCTTTAGTTGCCTTCGACAAAACCGATCTCAATTATCTCCCTTTTGAGGGTTTGAGCATCTGCTCGGTTTCAGTCAACCAGACTCGGACTGCTCGGCCAGACAGTCTGGGGAACTATAACAACATTACAGTACATAATAAGAAAATTATTGGTATAATGTAACTAGAAAATGAATTTCAGCTGATCCAACATAATACACTCATATGCGATACCACTAGCAGTTATAAGTAATTTTTGGATTCCGGTAAGACTGTCAGTTCTAAGATTAAACAGTAACTTAACTTCCTTTGTGGTGGAAGTAATTTCCGTTAAATAAACTCACTTGATCGTGCAGATGCTATTCCTTGTTGGAATAATACATAGCATAATTATTACTCTTTTTATTACATTTACTGAGGTTGTGAAAGTTAAAGACATGTACAGTTGCCTTCATAATGTCATAATATCCATTAGCTTATAAAGATATGAAATAAATTAAAAGTATTGTATAACATTAGTCTTAAACTTATATACATTTGTTTCTGTATACACTGTATTGTTATATCTCCAAGATGGCTTTATATTCAGAGTTGGAGATGGAAAAATAATATCAACATTTTGGGGCAATTGAAAATTTTATTGAAAGTGATAATTTGTATACCTAAAATTTGTCAGATTTAACTATTTTCTGGATGTGGTACTATTAATGTCATAGACATTGGTAAGTTTAACTCCTCACAGGTTGTGACAATGAATTGTTAGTTACAATAGGCAAAAAATTTGGTAAAAACATCTTCCTTGATACTAAATGGAGATTTTCAGAAAACAAAAATTATATTTAATTAAATAATACTGTATAGTATATGATAATGATATTATAAAAATCACCTTGCAACCATGTAAGCACTATGATTTCTTTATTTTTTTAGTAAAAATAGTGTTTTGCTCAATTTTCCCTCTTCCTACATTTTGTTGCATGCATATCTTGGAAGGTGATATTTCAATTGTTAATTGAATTACAAAATTGTAACCATATAGGGGGTTATTGACCCATTTCCACAAGTGTTATTGCGTCCAGGATTGTCCGCACACAAAAATCCATCAATACCAACCTGCAGTGTAAAACATGACTGCCTTAAATTTGTTTAATGAAGATTATTATAATAATCTCTTTAGTGTATCATCATCTTGATTCAAGAAAAAACTATCACAGCAAGTTTAGTCTTTATTCTCATAATGTGTATTTGAATACCATGTTAATTTTGTAAGCAGCTAGTCTACATCAATTTCTTTATTCAGCTTCGTGAAATCCTACAAAGTTAAGGCATACAGTACATAGACTAATTTCCCTTCAACTTTTACATCGGGAACATACCCTTATCCCAGATTATTTTGTTTAATTTGAGGGAAATTGCATTGGTTGGAGGGATGTTTAAAGGATTTGGTCACAAAAATCTCTAAATGTAACAATAGATTTAAAATTATTAGGCATATCACTAGACACAAGACATGTTATATATGAGGGAGTAATTGTAGTGTGGTGAAGAAGTGAAATGAAAGTTAGTGTAATTATTTAATTTTTGTAGTAACACTGAAAATAATGAGATAAATTGAGCCTGTGCATTGCCCTAGGTGTTGCGTTGATGTGAACAACCTTTAGACATGTGATGTAACTCTCTTCCAATGCGAACAGGTGTGCCTTGACCAGTAGTCCAGAAGCACATTCCTGCACAGCTTTCTCTTACACTTGTTATTACAGGATCATGTTGTTCAAAATATGTGGTAACCCTATCACTATTACAGCAGGTTTCTCTAAATGCAGGATTTCCCAGTTTCATTTTACCAGGACCATTTACAATCATACATAGACCACAACAGGGCATGATATTTATTATATATGTTTATCCCCTGCTACCCACGACCACTTAGTGAACTGTACAGGCTCTAAAAAATATTTGGCACTCCTTGTTCTGATACTCTGTAGCAATCACTGTTACAGATGGCATGAATTATGTGGTTTACAATGCTTCGTGTGATGTAGCATAATGTATCGTATTGTAAGCGTGCTTACTGAATTAAATTTTAGAGCCTGTGCATTCTTTGATTGGGAAAATCTGAGAAATAATTTAAGAGAATACTGCACCTGATTTCAGTAGTGATAAGGTTGCCAATACTACTGTAATTGTATTATGGAGGCATTTCTGTATGTTTGTATGGTAGTTTTGTTGCTTATCTTCCATTAGCCCTCATGACCTTTATTGATTCAGTCTGGGAGAAAATATGTTGATGTTTTCGTGTTGTCATTACATAGCTTAAAAAGTTTACATTGTTATGCCGTCGACAGTCTTCCAGTAAAACTAATAGCAATTTACAGGAACTGGTAAGGATCATATTGTTAAGTTTTCAGAAAGGTCAGCATTATGTTACCCATTATAGATTACAACTAATTAAATATTTGCCCTAGATATTTTATGTCAGAATGGCTTTCCACAAGAATTAACATAAAAGTACATTTGGTTTTGATGCATTAGTGATATTTAGATGCTGCAAATATGAATGAATTAAAATGAAGATGATAAAAGTCAGCTTTAGGTCTGGAAAACCTTGCAGGATGAAATAAAAGGTGAGAGAAGAGGAACAGCAAGCATTTTTCAAATAGGAGAGGAGGGACTGTTGAAGAATTAAAAGGTGGTGGTGAGAATATGAAAGGTCCATTGAAATAGTTGGTAGTGGAGCTTCTTCACTGGGTTGAAAACACCTTTGATTCCACCTCGTCCAGTAGTGTTGTAAATGTTGATCCCCCCCCACACATGGGCGGATGAGACCCCTGTACAGAGACAGCAACTGTGCGGGGGTGAAGTATTCACGGAATCTGCGCAGCACACCTAACTTCTTTGAGGCAGTTTTTGCAAGAGATGTAATGTGATCTCTCCAGGAGAGATTATGAGAGAAAGAGACTCCAAGAACATTAAGAGAAGAGGAAAGGTCAAGTTGTGTGTCGTTGAAGGAGAGGGGATAGACATCAGGAAGATTAGTACGAGTTGAAAGATGAAGGAACTGTGTTTTAGAGGCATTGAAAACAACAAGGTTCTCTCTGCCCCAGTTAGTCTTTCTTTTGTTTATGCTTAGAACTGTACTATAAACACTAATTTAGGGAAACTGATATTACATATAAATCCTGCTTACTATATGAACAAGTTTTGAACATTCTATATCAAACTTTACAATGTAAAAGAAAATAATATCCAGTAAGCAGTGTTGAAAGTTTTCGGTCATTATATTTGATATATTTAATTTACTAAGATGATATAATCTTGCTCCATAAGAGAGAGTTTTATGGTGTCACATCACTGATTTGCTAAAGTAAAACAGGAATGTACAGTGCTTTCAAGCAATAATTTAAAATGTTGTCAATGCTTAATGAAAATCCTGAACTACTCTTGTTTGCATTAACCCTTTCAGTGCCTGACGACGAATATCGCATCCCCAACTGTTAGCGTTCTGAGTGAGCAGGAACCTCACATTTTCTCTCAATCTGATCTCCCTCACTCACTGCTTGAAAAATATTTGAAGTATTCCATCTACTCGCCTGACCTTTATATATTTTTTTTCTGGATATGATAAAGAAAATAACATTGGAGTTGGATGCAATATTCGTCATCAGGTAACGAGGGGTTGGAATTTTCCCGACACCTCTGATACTGAAAAGGTTAATATATTTCAAGTCTGTTAACCCTCTTGTGCAAATTACATTTTCATATTGCATAACATGCTAAAGTTCTTGTGAGAAGTGTTAAGACAAGACAAGGCAGTAACATCCTAATCCCAGGCCACTCACACAAAAATAGTGGAAGGACAAAGAAAGTGTAACAATTGTCAAAATAAGATAATGTTAGTTTTAGTAAAATAAAAAATGGTACACTTTGTGAAGTATTCCATATATTTTTCCTGAATACCTGGCTTCTGTACCTGGGTGAGAGGGTTAACAAGACTTATTTCTAGTTTTAGAAAAAAGTATACTTTCTTAAAATGAGCTGAGCACAGAAAATTGATGTGCACTAAATAAATAGTAGTTACATTATTAAAACATTTTGCAGTGGTAATTTTTAAGGCAAATTAGATCTGACAGTTAAGATATAAAATATATATATATATACAGTATATTATATGAAAGCATTAAGATGAAGTTAATATATTCACTGCACCTTAGAACAATCAAGCAGCAATAATGTAATGTAGTATTTGTCACCATTGTATACCTTCCCTGATGAACAGCCAGACCAGATTAGGCATATAAATAATGTATAATTATTTGTAGTATACTTTCTTAAAATGAGCTGAGCACAGAAAATTGATGTGCACTAAATAAATAGTAGTTACATTATTAAAACATTTTGCAGTGGTAATTTTTAAGGCAAATTAGATCTGACAGTTAAGATATAAAATATATATATATATACAGTATATTATATGAAAGCATTAAGATGAAGTTAATATATTCACTGCACCTTAGAACAATCAAGCAGCAATAATGTAATGTAGTATTTGTCACCATTGTATACCTTCCCTGATGAACAGCCAGACCAGATTAGGCATATAAATAATGTATAATTATTTGTTATGATAGTACTACTTTAATTAACTTGTATATTAAATTCTTCCCATAATGAACTAAACTAGGTTAAGATTTTGATGAAATAAGTTATGATCTACACAGCATCATCAGTACTAGTGAAAAAATGAATGACTTGTTCATAATCCTTCAATTGCTCCAAATATCTAATCTACCTTACCACATGCATTATGAAACACATCACCTCACAGGTGCATGGATCTAGTCACCTAATTATGCCGCAGACACGTCTTTTATTATGTCTCTTTAATTCATTTACCGAATTACTATAATATAATTTGTGATATTGCTGTTCAGTAGTATATTTCCTAGAGAATATTATTACTGATCCAGAATTAGAATTATTTTGTGACATCTTGTATAATGGAAAAGTAGAAAACCTAAATATGATGATATAATGTGGATTCAACTCTTGTAGGCAATTGTAGTGCCACACTTTATAATGATCTGTGTTGTCTAACGGTGTCCAATGTAAGTCCAGGCCTGTTACCCAGGGTATCAGGTCACATTTAGGTGTTTGATCTTCAGTAATTTTTAGTGGGTTATAAAACTGGCAAGTCAAGTCCAAAACTGGAAAGTGATGGATGAAGGTAAACTGTAGTGGTGTGATATTCTCCTGAAGTAAAAAAAAAAAAAAAAAAAAAAAAAAAAAGTCATGCCAAAACTGAAGCAAACAATAGGTGAATGTAAGTGGACATAACTTGAAGAGGCGTGTGTATTATGATTCCATCATTTCCTCCAAACTGTGCCCCCCCCCAATAAAAAGTAGCATTTCATACTAAAAGTATGTGAGCATAATATGTGGCATGGTTGAATATAATGGAAGTCTTCATTTCACCATTTGTGTCTCCCTATTGAAATAAGATATTTAATTATTACTGAAAAATATCGTTGAAAGGATTCTCACCTGAAGGTGTTTCAGTCTGTAGGAATGATGATGGGATACTCCTTGATTGTAAAGAGTGAATTATTTTAACTGATACTATTAAAAGAACACTGCAATAAGCTTCAAATTCAATATTCTGTGCTTATACTGTACCTAAGAACATAGAATATTGAGTTTGGAGTGCAATAAATGTTTAAGAAGTGTACCTCTGAGAATGCAGGTGATAATAAATAATGAATGGTTAGTAATTCTTGAATTAAATAATATGATTTATGGATGTTTCAATTAATTGTCCCTCTCATATAATATTTCTTTTATAAAGATAAGTTTGTCTGTTTCAGTCTCCTGATTGTAACACTGTCTAGCCATCCCCAAGTTCATCTCTTCCCGTACACAGTTGTAACCTTCAGTTCCCCTTACACTCCTAAACTACTACCCCAACCATCAGATTTTCTGATACTTCAACCATTGTTGTTCATCTCTACTGACCAAGTTTTACTTTGCTCCTAGACTCTGTTCTCTGTCTATAACCAACCTGTATTTGTGGTGGTTAGTCTCTCAATGAGAGTCCTTGTCCAAGAAATAATTTACTAAAAAGAAAAAAAATTGAAACACTGGAAATTTTACTCACCAAATCCGATCCTGTCTGGTCCAAGTCCATACCACTGTCGAATCTGCATTCTTAACAAAAACCAACACAGTTCACTGACGACAAAGATGCTGCAATGGGCAGACACCTTGACTTTCCATACACCACTTAAGGATGTCAATCTTCAGCTCCAGTCAGGCTTTAAATTTGCTGATGCTAGGCTTAACACCATGACTACCTGCACCAGCACCATGCTTGCCAAACATGATAACTCCTCACACTAATATATCCATCCACAATCATTTACAATTCTTATGATTACAATACTGTATATAAATATTTGCTCCTAAGTTTATACTATGTTTATTAATGCAATACTTATAACCGAGAATATCACCTTACCCTCTCGTAAAACTGCTAAGAATATAAAAATAGCTGGCACACCGGTGTAGGAGTAATTCTGCTGTGAAACACCCTCACTCTCTTTATCAGTCACTTGAGCTCTGCTGTAAGAAAATAATACATGTTACAGTAAATGCAGGTAAATTCTCTCCCAAACCAAATTGTTGAGAAAACATTTATGTTCATGCTTGGTAGTATACATTACAGTAACTACTCGTTAGTAAGTCTAATACAATACTAATGATACGACCCATAATTTTTATGTAAATTCTCTCCCTGGGGTTAAATAAATACGCAGAAGAAACAAATATCCAAGTATTATTGACTTCTACAAGTTTCACTTAATAGTTTGGTACAGTACAGTGTCAGTATAGTACAGTACTAAGGTTGGTACAGTACAATGTAAGTACTCGTACAGTAAACTAAGGTTGGTTCTGTCTCACAGCAACTGGCTGCTGGGGAATGGCTCTTGTTCACTACCTCATGGAAAGTACAATTTTCTGCACTTCCCTCATTAAAAAAAAGCTACATTTCAACAGTGTTCTCCACCAGCCAGCTGCATCCAATCTCAGTTTTGATGAGGGCATTTCGTATACAATGTACAGCATGATGAACTGGGAAATTGATATAGGATTTAAATAATGAAATATTAATGAGATCTAAAAGCAACCCTAAGCCCTGGTGCAAATTAATTAGTCAACTCTATACAAGAAAATAAGGTAAAATATATTTCAAGACTAAAAAAAGGAACCATCAACTGGAGAAATAGGGATACACTTGGCTTAGGCCTACAAAAATGAATGTTAATACCCAGTGGTGAAAGTGACTACAGTATGGTTATGAGTGGTATGACTGACCTACCCACAGTGACTTATATGGAAGAACACCAAACACTGCACTTGTCAGCAGGGGGAACAACGTATATGAAAGTAAATAAATGAAGTAATAGTGATTTTCATCCACAAACATAGGGCAGTAAATTAAACGGGCAAATGAAAAAAGTCAAAGGCTTAATGGTGACAATGACCAGTACATCTAAGCCAGTAAATTGGCATCCATGTATCTAAATGCATGTGCCATCTGAGCTGGTAAAATTGAGTAGGGAGTAAGTCAGTTTGGATGGAACATAATAGTGATACGACACTATGGGCCATATGCAAGAACATTCATGGTGTTAATGATGGTGTGGTACTGGTATGATGGCTCTGTTATTTGTCTATGGAGTTGTCGTATCATTACCACAAACTCGCATGCATCATGAATGTTCTTGAATATGGTTCTACATTCCACCCACACTAACTCCTCCCCCACACAATGTTACCAGCTCAGATGCCACATATATCTAGGTACGTAAACACAAATTTACTGGCACGAGTATACAATGGCCATCAATATCACCGAGCCTATAACTTTTCTTACATATGACCCTAATAACTACAAGACATGAGGGCATCCTTAAGATCAGGAGCAAATTATCAATCAATTACACCAAACAACTGTTGATCTACTCTGACTCTCTTGTTATATTTCCCTTTGTCCTCCCAAGGGCTTAGTGCAAGAAAATTCAGTTCCATAATATAAAAACTAGTACAGAACCTGGCCATACAGGGTATTTGGTACTTACATGAAAAAGGGAAATAAACAACTAAAAGGGGAGCTGGCACACATAACACAATAGTTGCATAATACAGACACGGGGAAAAAAATACAATTAGCATGGTCAATAATGTCAATGGGGTAAACAGCAACTGACCAGTACAATGGCTCCAGGTGAGAATCTACGGCAACCAATTTTACCGGTCATTATCATTCCTTATCTCTTAACTTTTCTTACATATAGCCCTTAAATCTGACAAAAACACTACTTGTTTTACAACAAGAATGGTGTTGAAACCATTTCATATGATTAGCTGATACATCACTTTAACTAGGATAGCCTCACTTCAGTGTAGTAATAAATGTATGATTACATAATGGCAAGACTATAATAATGGAATGAAGAGTTGGGAGGAGAAAATCCACTACTACTACTACTACGGAGAGGGTGGGATAAAATGAAATGGTTGGTGGTACAGTATTATGTTATTTACTGCAATTTCCTCCACCAAATTATACATATTCAATCAGGTCACAAAATAGGAAGAAAATAATTATATGTTTTCAGTTTCAAAATGCACTGTCTAAAAAGGGAAACCCAAAATGAGCTAAAAAAAAAATGATAATACAGTAATATGTATTAATCCCTCCTGCTGACAACTGCTCTTGAAACCACTTGTACTATCTACACTGCTGCCTTACTGGCACCAGAAGTTATATGCTTCAATTTTGACTTTCTACATGCAGCATGGATGAGCACTTATATTTCATCATTTGAATTAGTTTTAATTTAAGCCATGTAATATTTTCAACAACAAACACCACAAAGAAAACCCCATACTCACCTGGTGGCATTTCACAATGAACCTACTGTATAAACGTCCATGAGAGTGAAATACTTTCAGATACAGTGTATATGACTTCCTGTGTAATGCATATCCTTTCACAAATCAATTTAACCCTTTATGACTTTGCAACATGCAGTTTCAAAACTGTAGCAACAACAAATGCTCAGGTCATACGAGATCACATTGTACAATACTTTGGAAAATGCCCTGTTAACTGATGCTGAGTACCTGCTGACCAGTTCCTGATGATGTCAGTATGTATCCAAATTCTATTGCACTGCCAACACCTAAATAACTGAAATCAATTTAAATAACCAATTTGTAATTTATCTGTAAATGTAGATTCATATAACATATTATGATTATGTCCAATAACACATTCAACATAGCCATAAATTAAGGTTTGGCTAAAGCATGAATATGATACAAAATATGACTAAATGTGATATACCAGTATATATACATCAATTCAGTTAAGGATCAACTGCATAAGAGGTGATGAAAAACAGGACACATGTAGATTATTTTAAAATAAATAATGAGACTAAGGAATACAGTACTTACAAGTTTTGTTACTAGCTTTTAAATAAGTTACAGCCGACAGGGTGCAACACTGGACTCAAGGGCAAAAGTAATCTAAGGGTAAAATATCATGATTCATTCAAGACTAAAGCCTCAAGAGCAACATACATTTCTTTGTGCACACATAATACACAAATACAAATTGCAAAGTGCCAAATTCTATGAAAAACTACAAATTCTTTCACTATAATTGGTTGACTAAATTACTTTTTGCTTCTAAAATAGTGGTCCTTGGCTTCATTGCAGGTACACTACATACATCCATTATTAATTACTTGTGGTAAGATGTTAATTGACCTACAGTAAATTTTTCTTACCAGAGAGAAGACCTATCAAATGCAGGAGTTCCACTCCCGAGTCTGTCCCTCTTCAGCACCTGAATCACAACTTTATAAAAAAAGCCACAATATACACAAGTTACTCCATTAACTTGTGAGGGGGGAAAGGCATGATTAAATAAAAATGCAACGGAATCATTGTGTATCCAGTTACTAAAATATAATGCTGTGCACTATTCAGTTGGTGGCAGAGGCTTCTTGTTGGTGCCTAAGAGTGACACTTGTTAAATACCTGACAGAAGCAGCACTGATATGGTACACTTTTACATTTATGATGTCATACTAGCCTATTACTGAGTTCTTGGTTTTTAACTTGGCTAAGAAGTCTAACCCTTTGTAGCTCATTGCCTCATACAAAATTTATCTGATCAGTACCAATGTGCAGTACAATAGTGCTGCATCTATCAAATTTTCACTTGAATACTATAAATTTATGGTACTGGTTTTGCCGGGTCCGTTTGAATAGCCAAGAACTGTGAGGTACAGGCTTGTACAGTTTATATTGGCTTAAATTTGCCTATTCAATGTTGATCTGATATAGATATACCAATATTTAAGCCTGGTCAATTCTGACTGACACACAATACATCATATTATCTTATTTTGTATCCAGAACCAATGACTGTAGCTCCAGATTAAGTCCTAAAATTTGCAAGAGTCAATGGGCAGCATGAGGTAATTGCTTCTTCAAGCTAAAGAAAGACACAGAATAAGTATAATTAGGCCCAAGCCAATATGCAGTCCAAACACTGTCCACACCTACCTATATTATGCCACATACGTATATAAATTCTCACCAGATTAAAGCATCTTTGTGACACTTCATGAAAAAGCATTAACTTAATTACTACAATGCTTCTTGATTTCTTCATCAATTCTGAGGCCACTGTTCACTTGTCTGTGTCTGTTTGCACATGTCCACACTAATTATTGTTTATTCCTAATTCCTGCACCACTACTTTTTTTCTTCTTTACTATCTTCTTTACTATCTTCTTTACTATCTTTACTATCTTCTTTCTCGTCATCTGAAAATGTTTCTTCATAGGACTGGGTGCTCTCCTCCTCCAACACAACTGCCAGCCGCTGCACCAAGTTATTTGGAATGAGGGTACCTTGGAGGGAGAAGTATTGTACAATATATTGTTTTGTGACATTATGGAGATATTAAAAAAAGATCTCATGAATGTTTGAATTAATCTGTTAGTCATATTATTAAACTGCTTCATGATAATTAATCTGAGAGTACACAAGATTCCCTAAATTAACAACCATATAAAATAAGTAATAAAAATTAAGACTTACTGAAGGGAGAGAGACCACTTACCTACAAGTTTGTTGCCATCTTGGGTTTTAAGGCGGACGACCTGCATCTTGGAGGTGGTGGAGTGTGGGGCTGAGGCGAGGACATCCTCCACTCGGGCCCACACATTGAGCACCAGCCCACACAACACATGGTACGTCCTTCGCCGCAGTCCGATCTCACACTCTAACCCATTGTTCACTCGTCGGCAATTTCCTTGCCTTGGGAACATCAGAGAAGTGTTAGGTTAAGCAAAAGAAAAAAAAAAAAGAAAAAAATTATTAACTATAATATATAAAGTACAGTATACCCTATCAATAAAAAAATAAAAAATAAATAAATAAATGGCAAGAGGGCAACCCATTCCTGTACTCACCAGTAAGCATGCGAGCAGGTGTTGCTGGAGGCCTTGAACTGTTCCTCCCAGTGTTCTTGTGCCTCATCAGGCGTCACTTTCTTATATTTCTTCTTGAGGTCAGCATATGACTCCTGCTTCATCTGCATTCCAGTGTTGGGCCGGTAAATAATAAACATGCGCTCATTCTTGTCACGTTTCTTGTTGGACTGAGATGGCTCCAGTACAGCCAGTACTGCTGTTTTCTTATTATTTCTAACCTGTACAGCATTAACAAGGAACAAATTAATTATCATACTTATATCTTCACATTAAAAATCATCATAACTGGTTGTTTGGAGATATATATATATATATATACACAGTATTTTCATTATTAAACTTTAATATAGTACCACTGTGAGAAGTAACTGATTATGACATTGGCTTAACATTTTCATTCAAAATACAAGTACTATACAATAATAATAATATAGCAGCACTTAACATTCTTCCTTTAAATACCAATACAGAAAACATTTCCATCTTTCCAAAAAATACCTGGTGGGAGATATAGAAGCCCTCCAGATCACCTGTAAGCTCTGCCCATTTCTCCTGTATATCAGACCAGGACAGACCTCTCTCCACTCGCACAGAGTGGATCTCCGTTTTGGCCTTCCCTGTTACATGCTTTGCAACCCAGGTCCTGGTCCTCGTCTTCCGGCAACACTCCCCACCTATGCCCAAGTCTGCAACACAAACAAGAGGTTACTTATGGATCACACCAACTACATACTGTATATTATGTCTTGTAAACAGAAAAGAAAGGAATACTTTTAGTGAGTTAAATGTACAATGTTTTTTTGTATGCCTCTCCCACCATCTCAACCAAGTTTGCCTATATAAATAAAACTTTTAAATTATTACTTGAAGAGTCGTCCAAGGATGTAGTTATATTATTAGCAGAAAGACAAGCTGAAGAATACCCAAAATATTAGATGAAATATGCAGATTTCTCATTTTCAGAGTTCTAGAAGAGCCATTATTGATTTAAATATAGTTCAAATTTAACTAAGATTATGTAAAAAAATATATACTCACCAAGAATACCCATATCATATTTTCCAGTTCTCTTGGCTTGGGAAATTATGGCAGTTAGAGTATCGGTGAAGTACTTAAAAAATCTATTCTGCAGCTCCACTGGCATCCCAAGTATCCTGTTGAGGAACTTGCTCATGTTGTTGTAGTCTTTATCTAGCTGGTAAATGCTGTCTTCCCTGAGAATTAAACCAACACCAACAAGAGAATTCTGGATGTCTGAGAAAAAGTCCCCTTTGTAGTCATCAGGTGGGTTAACAATTGGGTGTTCATAACCCATCATAGTTTTCATGGAGGACTCCAGTGCTAGCCGCCCATACTTGTTGTCAATGTTGAATGAGGAAAGGTCTCGGGACTCTGTGGCTCGACGGTCACCATGCGTCAATGCACCCTGGAGGGAAAATTATCAGTCAGCAACAATAAACATTCATTCACACAGACTGATGATTTTATCTTTTTATAACCTTTCTTGGGTAACTTGGCTTTAAGCTTTGGATCATAATTATAAAGTCAATAAAGCTCAAATAGCATCAAAAGGAGTTAAAAAATATTATCAAATTATTAAAGTATCTGAGTGAGTGGGTATATTATTAGAGTTGTCTATATACCTCAGCACCATTAAAACTTACCAAACTTTCTAGTCTCTTTGCGACAATAGAGGCAAACCTACGCTCTCCTGCCAGCTCAGAGATGAGGAACACGTACTCTGGAGCATTAACCTGGTTACTTCTGTGTGTACGACCTGTAGGAAAAACGAAGATCATCTGCTACATATATCTATGTTCCAAAATGGAATGCATAATAGGACAAGTTTCAATGACCCCATGTATACCAATTGGATAAATGTTCCAATTACAATGCAGTTCTCATAATTTAAGGGGGTAATACACTTTTGATTCCTCCAAAGTATCTCAGAAAACAGAAGTAATGAATAAATATAATGGTATCCTGTAATTCATGCTGCTTGGAATAGTTTGGAGGAATCAGTTGCTCTAGATTTACCAACACTGTATCATCTACTTAATCATAAAATCCATGAGCAAATAGATTGCACCAGTTAGAATGTTTACTAACCGAACTGCTGAATGGCTCTGTCAGCTGACCATGGAAGTTCCAGGGTGATGTGGACTCTTCTCCGCTGATTGACAACACGTCGGTCACTTTGGAGGGAAATACCTGAGCTTGCTGCCTCTGAGATAATTGCAATGTCTTTCTCGGAAGCCATGAACCTCTCTTTCTCTGTTAGAATAAAAACCAATATATTCTTGTTTTATTACTTCACATACATATACACTGCAACATAAACTTGTACTCATGTACTTTCACTTACTATGGAAACCAATGTGAAAAAATATCAATATGAAGGTATACATTTAGGGACTAAATATATCTAACATTCACAAATGTAATTTCTATGAAAGACTGAGTTGGTTACGTTGGTCTTTGTGCATTAAAAAAAAATGGTGTACACCTTACTCACTATTACCAGATGACAGATCTTTTATCATCAGTTTAAAGCATTGATCAAATTAAACCAACTCACTCGAGGGGAAAAATAAATCACTAGGGTCTTCTGCAATGTTCACATCTTTATACAATTAGCAGAATAAAGATAAAGTTATGAAAATGAGGGATCAGTTATTGTACAAAACTGATGCCATAACTTACCTCTGATATTTAATATCTCAAGAGGAACATCTGCTTCAGAGCGTGACTCATACATGACTTGGCCGTCATCACTGGACACTACTCTTCCTTTGCGTCCAGTCATCTCAGCTACATTTTCTGGACCACCTAACTCATCAATTAACTGATCTAAGGTGTTAGGGGGAAGTTTACGACCTAAGTTGTCTATAGACTTTAGTAGATCTGCTTTTAGCTTGTTAGCTTTCTCAACATGATCCCTGGGTGGAGGAGGGAGTTTGTTACCATTTTCTGCTCGGCCTTTTCCATTCTTTTGCTTGTGGTTTTTCGCTCGGCCTCGTTTCTTGGGACGGCCCCAGCTATCTGTATTAAATAATTAGTGATTGAGAAAATATTACTTTGTTATGCCTTAGATTACATTACTACTCCATAAGTTCATGAAAATGTAGAAATACAAATATAAAAGGAACTGCTGCTTTTAAATATACAACTGAATTCTCAAGAGTCAAGCTGATTTAAGTCAATAAACTATGCCGACACTTTTGGTCATATATCACAAGAAGTCAAGGAACAGGCTATGGCAACGAGCAAAACCACATATTTATTTATTTCCCATTTTCAACTTCTTGACTGAATTAAATCTCACCTTCATCTTCAAAATCACTAATTCCTGAGAAATCTGAAGACACCTCTGAGGAATACATGTCATCCTCATCCTCTTCTGCCCCACTCTCACCTGCAAAACATCACATACATTTAAAATGTTACCCTATTCAAAAACACTCAAATTTCTGTCCATTTCTATCTGGAAGGAGGTAATTGATTGATGGATATTAGGCGCCACAACATCAAGGTCCTATAGCGCCAGAAAAAGGTGATAGAGAGGTGTAACAGCAAGCAGGAAGGAAATAAAAAGTAAAGAGGGACAGTTGAAGAACTGAAAGATGGGAACCATTTAGTCTGGTCTCTCACTGGCGACCTTCCTAGCATGGGAAGCCCTCTCTCCGAGAAATCGGGGCAGAGCAGGGGCTGGAGCCCCCTCTAGTCTAGCTCGCCAGGTCTCAGAGAGACACAAGCCCCCCACCACCACAACAAGGCGGTTCCCGTTAGGGGGTAGAAGGAGATAAGGCTGAGGTTATATAGAAGCCACATAATCAGATACACTTTCCACCCACCCAAACCTTCATTTATATCAGAAGTTCTCAAAGTTTTTTTTAAAGAGGTCTCATTAAGTATCTGACAGCCATCTGAAGGCAATTGTACCTAGATTACTGTGACAATAAAAAGTACAGTTAATAATCACATTACTGATATTGTAATGATTTTTAGTAGGTAAGCCTTTACACCTTACAGAGAATAATAAATTATACAAAAAATAATAATAAATGCTGGTGTTTACTTTTCAATGTGATACTGATTTTTTTTTAGCCCTCCATGTACAGTACTTCCAGGGATCCTTCTCTGTATCCATGGGGGTTCACCAATAGAAGATATAAGGCAAGTTGAAAGGTTACATAGTTAGCCAGGAAGGTTACTTTTTGACTGCAGGTAAGGACCAAATGAGAAAGCAAAAACTTGATGTTACACACATTACATAGTTCAGAGGAAGCTGGCTCAGAAAAGTATCAGTATCTGATGCATACAGCTATGCAGGATTGGTACCAGTGCTGATACATCTCTATGGAGCACCTAATAGTACCAAGATCCAGACAGCTGCACCAACTCTGTAGCTATTCATATCAGAAATCATATCAAATATTCAGCTAAGGGGTGCCAATGTTTGACCAAGTGTGGATAAAACATTACATGAATCAATGAAGATGGTGTCCTATCACTATTCATGTGATTGAATCGCTGCATGGAACAAATGAAAACATGATACTTACTAAATGCAAGCCTTAATCAGAAATAGGAAACAGTTTCTAATGACTTTATTCACCAGTGAATTATTTTAACTCACTAATAAAAAATATGTGACCTATAGAATAGGAGCCATACACAAACTTCCTCCTTTTCACTTCTTTCGTTAGTTAATGTTGCACTACATATTACTTTTGAAAAAAAAACTTATGCTTCACTAGAGAGCACTGTAATGGGGCCGAGATGTAACTGATGAATTGGAGGCCACAGATTTCTACAAGCTGTGCCACAAAACAAAGCTATAAATGCCATACTGAACATCACTGCAGTTTGAATTGAAAACATTAGTAGCTTCTAATTCAACAATGCCACAGGACTCTTTAAGATCCTTTTTTCTTAATTGACTGATGTGCTCCTATTCTAAAGGTCTATAGTGATAAACACCATTTGAGGAGGAACCATTACTGACAGCCTAAGGCATTTTTTTTAGTTGTGCCAACAACTGGGGTTTCCATCACTCACTTCCAATTAAGACAGGGAATGGTGACAAAATCAACATTTGAGGGACCTCACTCCACACATTTTCCATATAGCATATCAATATCTGTTAATAAAATGCTGTGAGTTTTCCCTTTAACTCTTGGCACAGTGCTACCTGGGCAAGCTTTCCCTTACTGCTGACTTGTCCATATAAATAAATGCAAGTAACATCACTTTAATACAACGATCACCAAAACACTAAAATAATGTACCAAGCATCAGTGCAGTGATTCCCCACTTCTCATATATTAACAGTGACTAGCTAAAAACCACTTTACTTTGACTTTTATTGTACTAACTTGTGAGGTTCAAGCATGTCTCGCTTATCTTTAGCATTAATGCAGTCTCTTTTGTCATATTTAACACGTTCTGTCACACTTCTAATACTCTGATTATCATGTTATACAAATGTGGCCCACTCCCTCTCAAATATTTGTTGAAGCCAGTGCCTTCCAACACCCCTGTTGACATATCTATTGTCTAGATGTGAAGCAGTTGCAAAATATAAAAAATAATGTCTATTCCATAAATGGTGTTTATTGTTTAAGTAGTGTCTGTATTTCTACTTTACACATTACTCCAACAAAAATATATAAATAATTAAAAGGTTATTCATGCATGCTTTTGAATAATAAAAAAATACTGTATTATATTGGTAACTTAGAAAGGGTAACTACATCTCTTGATTTTCAGCAATATCATAACAATCTGGAAGGTAAAGCTGAGCATATACTGTATTACTGATCTATAAGAAAGAAAATATAAAAAAGCAAGCAATGATGCTAATCCAGTTGCACATCACTCATACATATAAAGCAGATAAACATACTCCATATTTCAATACTTTATTCTTGGATGCTAAAAGTATGTTGAACTCCATAAAAAATGCAAATATCTGTATTGTCTTCCACTAAAACAAGATTCTTCTCGTCTGCAGGAAGTACTCCTCATGTCTAAATCTTGTATGTACTGTACATACATTCATATGTCACAAGCCTTTTTAAGGATTTTAAAGCATGAAGAAGGCATATCTTCTATTTTCAGAGAGAAAGAAAATAAAAATCTCAGACCCTTGAATGACTTCTCCCTGGTTGAGAACCACTGGTCTAGAGGGTTGTAATGGTCAAGTGGTACAAAATACAAGTACCTGAGTCAGCCCTCTGAATCATCGTGATAACTAAAGTTTTTATTATTCTTGTTCCACAAGGATCAATGCATTGGCTGCCTGTCTTTAAACTATATGGCTTATGATTTCCCAGCCTTGAGTCCCAATACTATATCATGGGGTGAAATGGGACAATGGTGTTACCGAGCCTAAACTTCACAACTACATGTACCACTAAACAAATATTCAATCTCCAATAGTAGCAGCAAAAAATTTATCCTCAACTTTCTCATACATACAGGACAGCAATATCTCTGAATATCTTTACTAGGTACTGATATTAAATGGAAATTATTAATCAAAAGAAAATAATTTACAAGTTATAACGTCAATGCATACATTATATAGTAATAATAAAATCATCATTCTTCGACAAATGTTGATATATACATCCAACTCACTCACCACATCCTCATAAGCTGCATGCAAGACACAACTGTCACACAGGCAACATATAATAATGCACACTATAGAAAACATCAATTTACCTATTCCCTGAGCTGCACAGTGGGGGAAAAAGGCAACACGTACATTACTTAGTCTCAATAACATAAGACTGATACTGACTTCCACATAAACAGAAGTCAATATCTAGAGTAATTTCTTTAAATTATTCAACAGCATATGTGCAGGTGATCTAAGCAAGACTTGTGGAGTAAGAATGGGGTTTTGGTAGGGGTGTGTGATGAAACCAACTCACTGTGGCTGTTCAAATGTGTGTATGGATACTGTAGTTGTACAGGTAGTGACAGTGGGAAGCCTAGGTGCAAAGCTGAAGTTGGATGAATTGAAATGGTCTCTTGTGGCAAGAGTATATGCAGATGACCCTGTTTTTCACAGTGACTGAAAGGGAGCTGTAGAGGGTAGTGGATATGCCAGAGGATGAAAATGAATGAAACTAACGGTAAGAGTAAGGTGATGGTTTTCCAGAGCAGCATTCTATGAAGCCTACAGAATGAGAGTTCCAAACTCAGGTATGAGATAACCTTCAGAGGAGAGAGGACAGAGGAAGAAAACAGAGGTATTGATAGATTGATATTAGGAGCCGTAACAGCAAAGCCATAAAGCCCCCAAGGAAGAAGATAACTGAGAGGTGGGACAGTAAGCACTAAAGGTAACATGAAAACAAGGGACGGTTAGAGAACTAAAAGCCCCTTTTAGTCACCTTTGAAAAAGAACTGAAATATCAAGGAACAGTATTGTGAAAACATGAGAGTATCAAAAGAGAGATCGAAGTGAGCAATGTTGGGAAGGCAAGTCAAGGATCCATGGGGAAAATCATGAAGAGTAGAAGTGTAAGCATGAAAGTGAAATGGGAACTAAGAAATAGCACAATCCTATCGATAAAGATGTGACCAAGGGAAGTTTTTGATTGAGCATGGAGGGAATATTGGCCATCCCCTTGGGGAAAGTGACATCAGAGCTAGGGATAGATAGACAGAACTAAAGCTAAACGTCTCACACAAAAGCCAAACACTTTATCACATTACTTTAGATACCCACAGATAATTTTATTTGAAAAATTTAAACCCCAATGTCATCCATATGTTAAAACTACCATGATTGTAACTAAAATCTTATTTGATACACATTATTAAAGTTTAAGGCACAGAAATTTAACATCCCTGGCTAACCCTCCTTGTTCAAATGTTAATTTCAGATTTAATAAATATCTCCCTTAAGCACAGTCGGCATCATGCTCATCCCGAAGGTAATCTAATACCTCTGTTCTCCAACCCGTTGTCAGAGGTTAGAGAACTGCAGCATATCAAACTAAAGCACATTATAACCTGAGCACACAGAACTATGGATAGCATCTTAAGGAAATAGATGTAAGTGAGACGGCCCATTTATTGTAACCGGGTTGTATACATCTCCAAGACACAAAAACCTTACCTGACATTTCAAAATCTGAGTCTTCTTCATTGTCCGAATATGCCACCCTGAATTTTTTTCTGGCAGCACGCTGTGCCGCTTGTCTCACTGTTGAGGTGGGTGAGAACAAGCAGTGTTAAGTTTTACATCAACAACAACAAAATTTTCAAGACATTAATTGCAACCAAAATGAATATAGAACTGAGGACATTACTTTATGGTACTCTCTCATCTTTGGTGGAGACAGAAAACATTTGTACACATTCATGAAATGGTCTTTTGGTTACAAAAATTTTGAAACACATGATTGTTCCCTTAAACACAAGAAAAATCAACTACATCAAGGTATAATACTGCGAAGTGGTGTTATATGATTCTTTTAGAGAAAAAAAAAATCATGAGAAGATTCGTGGTTCCCAAATACTTAAAGGATGTAGTTCTCAAACTGAACTTAATAGTCTACTATAAAAGTCAAACTGATAACTAGTAAGAAGATTGCATTGCTCCATAATATAATCGTTTAGAAAGTTTCAAAATATAATATAAGATGGATGCAGGTACCTTTACTATACATATCAGTGTATATATTGATCAATAGTCAAACGCTACAAAAACATGCATGAACATACAGAAAATCAATATAAAATCGATTATCATCAGTGCATATAATCACAGTACCTGGCTCAACACTCAGGAAACCTAATTATCATATAAAATTATTATGTACACAACATACCTGGTTTCCTCTTGGAAGTTTTGCCTGTGACTTCATCTATAATATCTTTAAATTCTTTGCTTGTTTCTGAGATTCCTAGAATTTTATTAATGCGACTGCGGTCTGGGGCTGGGAAGTGCTTCTCAACTAATGCCTCAAGAACACCTGAAGATCAAAATTGCATCATAAGTATAAAACATTATGTATCATAAGAATCAATCATTTTTACTTATTCTGTACATAACACAGGTTTAGGAAAGGGAGACATACACTGCAACAAATGCCTTATTCTCTGCATGGAAGTAGACTAATGCCTTCAGCCATAACTAAGAAATGTATCTACACAAAAGTTTCCATGAGAAGAAAGTATCATATATGTATATATATATAAACAGTTTACCTTTGGCAGTTGACACAAAGTCTGAGAGTTCTCCATCTTCCCTCTCTAGTTGTTCTAAGGTACGAGCTTCGCCAGTAGATTGAAGGCCAATAACTACACAACGGTTTGTTTTTACTGCCTCCCGTGCCAGTCTTACAGCATGATCAACCTGAAGGAACAAAGTCAGTGATAACAAAGACTATTTGAAATGTACAGTCACAGATTAGCCGAGAAACTTTCCAATAAATAGGTTAAGAACCATCCCCAAATTTATTACAAGCAACTACTCACTATTCAAAACAATATCATAAGAGGACATGAAAAGTTAGATAGCAAATTGTTTGAGTGACCCATATGTGGATAGAAACTTATGTCCATGACTGTACCATGTTTAGGAGACACCACTGAAGACCACCTTCTATAATTTTCAGCCAAACTACATGATTATAAGGAAACAAACATAGCAAATTAGTATAAATTTATATAAATTCACTTTTAGTTACCAGGGAGATGAACAAAAATAAATGTTCTTACCTTTGAAGCTATACAGAGGTACTTGAAGAAACGTTGGTGTGATGACCAAAACTGTCCCCACATAGACTTTTTCATCCCCTTCTCTGCATTAATTAGTTCAGATGATTCCTGGAACTTCTGACGTGCCTCCACCCACTGTGTGAAAAACAATTATTTGTAAAAATAATATCTTCTATTTGCCTACAGCATATAATTTCCTCCTCCTCTCTCTTCAGATATAAAATTACGCATAAGAAGTGAAGCCATGCCCAAACTTACAAAAGAGACAATGCTGCTAATATTTGCTTAAAAAAGGGAGGGGGGAGAGTTAGTACACACCAAGAGAACAAAATTTCAAGGTATAACATACAAAATAAAATTAATGTTTACTGCTTCTTACCAATTTTACGGACTCATCATAAACATGTTTAAAGTCATCATGTAGGGGCACTTCTTCTATCCTGAATGCAACACCATGAAAACTGAGCTGACGGGCTATGTACATCCCACGGAGCTTCATGTCCATGGCCACAATCTCCATGGCACCCACACCTCTGGAACGAGATGGAGATGGAATAAAATACCTGGCTTATAACAAGGTAAGCTTGACCATAATATTAGATTAAAAGACTGCTTACATTCTCACATCCCGTAACATCTCATGAAGTGATAGTGATTATTATAGTAGTCATGGCTGAAAGACCATTAGCAGGGGATGGTGCAAAGCCACAGCCAATATTGGGCAGAGTTTGAACTTGTTAAGTTTCTACACCCCTCTGACCGTGGTAGCTCACAGCTGAACCAATTGTTAATGTTGTTAGGGCAAATTTTTTTTTTCTTAAAATTATAAGATAGTTGTACCCTCTGTTCATGAACTTTCAGCCATGGCTATACCTATACCTGATAAAAATTCACAAAAAAAATACTAATTATACACTTTCATCTCCACCGTTGATTAGAAATCAAATGTGGGTATTAGATGGGTGGAAAATCACACTAACGTGATCATGAATGTAAGTAAAACCACAGAGGTCGCCGAAACGTTTGGAATAAAAATATTTCATCTACCAGTGTGGTTTTACTTACATGGGTATTAGATACTAATTTACCTCTTCTCTACTGCACTAATAAAATCAGAGAATTCAGGGAATGGCGTTCCTTTGCCCCAGATGCCAAGCCGGACCATGTATGCCATATTCTTTGGTTCCGAGGCTCCAGTGGCTGAGGCATACACCACACGGGCCTTAGGCAACCTTGTTTGTAGCTCCAGCACTGTCAGGCCTGTTTTGGTTGGCTTTGCAGACCCTACTGGACTCAGGTTCTTCGCTCGGTGGCACTCATCAAATACAATCTGTGACCAGAGAGGTTAGTGATAATCATATCTACACAATGCACATACAGTATAATATATCTATTTCCACTTATTTCTTACAGCTTAATGACCTACAGCTGCACTATTGTAGTTCACATAATTTTTGGGTGAAATTGACAACTATGGATTAAGAGCATATGAAAGTTGAAGTACAATACTGTACAATAAAAAAATAAAACCTCAAGGCTTAGTATTAGTAATAAAAAAATGAAAGGCCAAAGAGAATTTCCACAAAACACACTTAACTAAATGTTTCTCTGCCATCTTTAAGAACTCCAAAGAAAAATGTATTCAACCTTTTTTTTATATATATTAATGCTGCACCACTTACACATCCATCGAAGTCATCACCACACCAGTTGAGTATCTGCTTTAGTCTTGATTTGTACTTGCCCTGGCCACTAGATGACTCCCCAATGAGAGCCGAGTATGTAGCAAAAAGAACACCTTTCTTTACATTGCCATTAAGATCAGAATTGATTTTGCCATACTTCATCTTGCTGAGGAAATGGACACTGATATGGGAAACACCAATGTCTTTCAAGTCCCTCTCTGCATCATACTTCAAATCATTTGAGACAGACACCCAGATGGATTTCTTGCGTCCCTTTAGGTAGTTCTCATAGATTATTCCACCAATGGTACGGCCCTTTCCCACGCCAGCTCCATCACCTGTGTGCAAAAGGAGTTTGAATTAACAAACAGTATAATCTGGTGAAAGAAATTATGTTTAATACCTAGACATACATCCTAAGAGAATGTTTGTCTGTGGGCCATTGGTTTTACAAACATGTGTAATCTGATTACAACAATAGTAACACTTTTGTGTCATAATCTTATGCAGGCAATTATACCTGTGCTGTTAGTTTTATCATTAAACTATATAAAAAAATATAAAATATAATTCAGTATGCCTTCCACATTACAGTATGAAGCTAACCTATGAGGAAGCCAGCCCTAGTCCCATCTGGGAGGAAGTGGTTGTGTTGTTGTGAGGCATAAACAATACTCTCCAGCTGCAGAGCTGAGAGCTTTCCCGTGGAAATTGATGAATCAGGTATGTCCAGGGTGTACCAAACATCTGGCGGCTCCACTGATGACATTGATGCTGTTTCTACCACCTGGTCTGGATGCTTGATGCCCACTTTCACTGTAAAGGTTAATGTTACGATAAGTATTTCGTTTACTATGCCTCCCACCTCTCTTGCAATGGTGAGAAATGAATAAATAATACTGATAAAAAAAACTTGTATTGACAAGAATTTTATAATGAAAATCGTGAACACCCTGTTCACGTATGAAAATTCTTTCTCACTAATGATTTTCATGATAGGTAAAGTAAATTAGTGCAATCTTCTCTCAATTCAAATTTCTCCTTCACACTACCTCTGCCCAGTGCCCACTATTCCCACCAACCCTCTCTTCACTCCTGTCACCTTCTTACACCTCTTTCTCCAGCACAACCCAGTAGGCAGAAATGAGAAGCAACGAGAGCATTATGCCTGCAACTTTACCGTATTTACACTTGCCAGGCATGTAGCAACTAGTATAGAGTAAGTCTCCAATATACTTACATTTAGAAGGCATGTAGTCAGAATATGTCTCTGCAACACCCATGGCATCATCATCCTCCAGTTCCTCTTCATGGGAGGGCTGGGCGAGCATCAGTGGATTCAACTGCATTCCCATCTGTCACACAGAAAGCACATTAAGTCTATCATCACATTTATCCATACATAGTGCCTCATATACAGTAATTTACACTTAAATGCACTTAGTGTACGAATATCAATACTATTAAGTCCTGTACCAATGATACTTGACCTTATACTGATACCCGGTACTGTTCTTTTAAAAGCACAGATATCATACACAAGTCTTGTACCTATGTAACATTGGTCCTGATACTGACCTACCGGTATAATACTGTGCTTCACTAACATAGTAGGCTAATATAAAGTACTTCCCTGTTTGCTTCTTTCTATGGCTTAACAGATAATTTGTACAGCATCAAATTTGCATACACATATGAAGCTTCATCCTGAATGTGTAGTAATTTGTGAAAAAAACTACAGAAGTAGTAGCTATTGGGAAGTAAGTACAATACTGCGAATGATAGGTGTCTGCAGAAAGGAAAGCATTATTGAAGATAGTATCAATGACCCATGTATAATTGTACAGTATAGTACAGTACAGTACTTGAATAATTTCAACCCAAAAAAGTTCAGTAAATCTCTTTAAAAAAAAAAAAAACTATTACATATTAATTAGCAATAACTAGCTCTGAAACACCAAAGGAATAAAAAAAACTTGATGCTGGTAACAATTTACATATGGACAAACATCGGCAATGCATCAACAATCATTCTTTCGCATGCTTGAAGATATACTACTAAAGCATAATTATAAATGCTTGGAAAGTACACATATAAAATGGCATAAACAAGAGACTACTTCGTGCAGCCCCCCCAAAATATTCCAATATTCCTGAAATAAATTAGGAAGAACAGCCACCAGTAGTATTTCTTCTATATTATTTACAGTACCTTGTAAAATAAATTACTATGCACAGCATAATATCATTAGAATATACTGTATACATTTTTTTTTTTACAGTTGCCTGAAAAAGGTGTCTCATGTACATTATTAGCCCTTATTTTCTGTATAGGGAAGCATCAGTTCAGAACAGTGTCACCTATTAATACTCTTAAGAATACATACCTGGTATCATACAATTAAAGTTACCAAGTCTATCCTGACACACATTCCATTAATCCTATAAAACAGACACAAAATCCTTACCCTAAACATCTCCTGACAGGGATAATGGTCTAGAGTCTCTAGACTATCCTTGAACACCCTTCAGCAAGTATTTTTTTACCAACCTCATCAAGAAGCTAAAGTGCCTTAATGTCACAATAAAAGGCTAGTGACTGCAATAATGTCAAAGTAATAATTAATGTACCCGGTACTACTATACATAACTTCATGACCCATTATGACCTACAGCCTTTTCTAAAAGGCTTTCTTTAACTACAGTATATCTAAAATGGCAAAAGCCACACACTTCATGCTAAGTAACATCTATACACATCATGCAAATAGTACGAAGATAGAGGAGCAATTAACACTCTACTGTACTTACCATTACCAATAATGTACTACATACAGTAATCATCTTTCCATTACATCCAAATCGGTGCACTGATGTCAGTGTTGTATAGAAAATTTGTACCGTATATGAATAACACACTATAAATAGTCTTTAACTATTGACATTAAACATGCAATCAAAACCAGAAATACTGTAATGTACTGTATATTCATAAAAATAAATTATCCTTATCTTGTTCATGTTTGAAGACAAAATGTTGTAGCCCATACTTATTAATGTTCATATCGGATAGGTTTGATAAAGAGTGAGTGTGTGTTTCTGATTGGGTATATGAATGGGAAGGTGGGGGTTAGAATGGGAATGGCAGTGCATTTGTGGACCTGTGTGTGGGGAGGAGGCTGATGGTTGCCAGCACCTTCCAGCACAAGGGGATACACAGGTACACATGGAGAGTGAAATGGAGAAAAGAGATGGTGAGGTAGTGGAACGGAAGGCGCTGATTGATTGTGTGTGGATGAACAAGTGAGGAAATCGGTGGTAGATGCGAGAGTATACAGAGGGATTGGGGGAGGGGTGTCGGACCACAATGTTGTGGTATTAAGGTTGAAGGCACAAATGAAGTGGGTGAAGAGAGCAAGAGGAAGAGAGGGAGGAGTGAGGATGAGGGTGGAGAGGTTGCAAGACGAGGAATATAGAGGAATTTAGGAGAGTAGTAGAGAGACGGTTAGGAAGGTTTTGACCAGCAATGAATAAAATGCAACATATTATATGGAATAAAGTATTTTTTACTAAGATTCATCACAATCCTTTTACCTTTCTAATGCCTATTTTCTCAATACTGTACTAACTATGGCCCTTGAATTACCGGTACTGGTAGTTCCTAAATTGTTATGGAGGCTTCTATCATTGTAAAACACTGTACAGTACAGTACAGTACTACACTATGATATTTCACTGCTGTCTCTTTCCCTTTACTTCTATGGATGGCATGCATTCTTTCTTTAAATTCTCCAAAGCCCTGACCACTTCTCTCCATTCACTGGTGTTCGGTGTCATTCAATACTTCAATCATGTCATACTCTTGCCCACGGGTGCAGAGTAAAATGTTAAAAATTGCTACTCCAGGAAATTGTAAGGTTCTAACCGACTCCAGCCCCCCTCCCCCTCAAATTAATTAATGGAAATTTCCTGGCATTGGTCTAATTTCACCTCAAGTACCTTACTCAAGAATTGATCACAAAAAGGAGTCAGAGACATATATATTTTTACTGACTCCTACCAAAAAACTTTTTCAACTCCGACTCTGTAACCCTGCTCCTGCCTATACAATATTGTACACTTGACTTTACTCATATACTATGCTGAAATCATGGCATCTGAAGGTCTCAAACATTTAAATTTATAATTATATTTGAGTCAGCCATTAAGCAGCAAAGGGCTAGGAAATGGGTGTAGAATAGGTTGTAAGGGTAAGACTGGTCAGATTATGGGCCGCAACTATACGGTATGTAGCCATCAAATTCTTACACCATTGAGACAGAAATTATGTGTCATGGTCATTTTTCATGATGTACTGTACTTTCATACTCATTAATTAACGAGTACTAATTTTTCTATAAAATTTTTACCAAAATACAGAGATTAACTTTTTGACCTAACAAACCTAATTAGGCCACAATCTGGACTGGAACAACCTTTGGGGTTGTGTTACTATCTCCCAATATTCTGATAACAAATTAGTGAGGAAATATCAGTACTGAAACTAACCTAATTACACTGGTCTCTTATTAAAAGGGGAATGACTGATCAATTATACTCAGTGGTAATTAGCTCTCTCCATTAACAAATTATTATACTACCGTACTGTAACATATATTATTTTTACCTCAAATGTCTTCCACCAGGGCAGGGCACGGGTGTTGTCAAAGGTCCACTGTTGGTTCACAAGTTCTACACCAAATGGGGCTTTCAGTAAATCTAACATATTCCTGATATTGTTGCTGCATCTTTTTGTCATGTCAGTTTGCACTTGCTCATCATTAAATGCTTTTTCCAAATAATAAGGCCATCCACAGATTCTACACAGCCCTTGGTATGGTGGCATGGCAGAGCCTGCATGTAATGGGCACTTCACCTTGCTATACAATGCTTCATCATTCTCAAAAAAACTCTGAAGGCGATTCAGATACGATAACAATAGACTAAATTGCCTTTCATTTACCCGTTTATTTTTTCGTACTGGAAAATAACCCTTTGGTTTTCCCATTACCAGACCAAGACCAAGTTCTTGTAAAGTGAGGTCATTGTTAGCATAAAATGACTGTAGTTGTATTAGTGAACTATCAATTCCACCCTCAATAGGGTTGGCAGACAGTGATATCTCACCGGATTCCATAGAGAACGGTGCACTGTGGGATTTCATATTTTTTTTGCCTGATCGTCCCCACTGATTTGGTAAGGTACTTAATGGAGACCTCCACTTATTTTGAGCCAATTCTTCTTTGGATACAGCAGTACTACCAGTAGTTAGTTTTTTAGTAGATGACAACTTTGCATTATCGGTGCTTGATTTCTTCTTCAATGTTGAATTTCCAAACAACTTAGAAAAGGCTCGCACAGTTGAGGGTCTAGCATATCGTTCCATGAGCTCTTGCGAGATGGTTTCCTTTTTCTTAGATGAAGATAATCCAGTAAGATCAGGGAGACAATCCATGTCTACTTCAATATCATCATCTACATCTACTACCGGTACTGATGCTGGTGTCACTGATGTAGAGGTTACTGAGGTCTCACCCAATGAACCTTTATAACTTGTATCCAATTCTTTTAGTTTGTTTAGCAACTCCATAGCACTCATATCAGATCTCATGGATTCAGGTGGTTTAATATTCGACTTTTTCTTCTGTGGTTTCTTGACATTCTCCATTACAAAATTTATATCTGGTAGATCCATTTCACCAGACTCCATAGTGCTTATATTAGCCTCACCTGTTTGGCTATGTTCAGTGATTCTTGTGTCTCTTTATTAAATTTATTAATTTAAATTTCTCCTCTTGTAGTTACGGGAAGGTATGTTCTCTTCAGTTCTAGAGGCTGGATCAGGGAAGTCAATTATTTCAATATCATCCTCAAGAGACTCAATGTTATTAACCAGCAATCTTTTTGTTTTCAATTCAATTACTGTAGGGATGGATGAGACACAAGCATCCACAAACACAATGAAATGGGCTTCACCAACATCTTCACACGTGGAAAATCTTTTGACTAGGTTTTCCTACAGTGAGTAAACCTACACTACACACGGTTCCCTCTCCTTGTGTTTACATGTTGGCGCCTTGGCGGGTTATCAGCTCGCGCACGCGCAACAATTTATGAGATGTTAATGCCGCATTTTCAACGGTACCTATATTGTTACGGCCCCAGTAGTTCGACTTATCCCGGGTACACTGAGACACGTAATCAGATTAATGTTTACCCAGTAGAAAATTCACTCTTGTAAAGACCAAAATATAACCAACCATGCAGCGAAGACTGAAGGGCCTGCAGAGTTAATTCCTGGTTGCGCTTGACGTCTCTGATTGGTCCAGCCACCATAGACGCGCTTACTATAAGCTGTGCTGGCTGGACTAATCAGAGACGTCAGGCGCAATCAAGAGCCAATAGTGCATGGCTTCTAGCGAAGACCCTCACGGCTAAAACAATTTTAATTTCAGCATAATCTTTTACACGAGTCAAACAATTATTTTCCAAAATAGTTTCAATATGATGTCTGTATATAAAAACACTTGTGGTTTATAACCAGGTTAAAAAAATACGAACATGGAAAGTAGGTAACGGACACCTCTAGCCCAAGGCCACACTTATTTTCAACATCTTCCATTACTTGATATTTTTCATGTTAATAACAGTTATAATAATGAACGTAGGCAACCTAGATACACATTACACAATCACTCCTAAAACTCTTACAGACTAACACACAATTAAGGGAATGAGCAACAACCTGCTGCCTGTAACTACGATAAGTTAAATTGTGTTAAATTAGTAAGAAAAAACACTACTTAACACAACATATGTAACAGCCATATAGCGCTTTACTTTCATATGCAACTAAACACTTCTGAAGTTCTGATGCGTCAACTTTGTTATTTCCATTATACTCAATTTTTTTTTTATCTGGCGAAAACATCACGGTTACCTCACTTAATTTCTTGGCTTCTTCGGTAATGTATTGCAATCCCAGAAAAATCACACCACTGGTACATATGCGAAACGAAACTTGTGTCTAAGGTCAAAATATTATTACTTAGAAGGGAACCAGTCACTTTTCGTCCAGACAAAAAATAAAACAAACTAGAAATTCACATTAAGCAAAAAACACCAACTAACAATACACAGCACTAACCTTGCAAGAGTAATGTATGTATGTGTGTGTGAAACAGTGGAAAGGCCTAATCATGAAAACCAAATTTTGGAAGCACAGAAAATCTAGCACTAAATAATTTATGTAACGGGAAATGCAGGACACTGACTTCAATGAGTTAGTCTCAAGAAACTATCATTCGAAATACGACAATAATTTGTCTTGTTTGGCGAGTCTATTTGAGTGCTCTATCTAGGTATTTCACTCTCAAGATCTTTCCCAAGTCTTCTGTGATATTTCCCTTTAATTCATATAAATAATCACACACTAATGCATAATCCAAGAAGGGGAAGAACCAAAGCAAAGTAGAGCTCCAGTATAAATTTGTCCATATGATTATTTACACTTTGTGCAGTACAGATGGTTAACAGTAAAACAAACATTCGTTCGTAGAGCGAGGACTTGGCGAAAGTATGGCAAAATTCAGACCCCTTGATTTTCGACCTAATGCTCAAATCGCGAGTTTTAGGAGTACGGCCATCGATCGCTCAATTAACCACCAGAAGCAGAAATGAACATAGCATGTTACAGAAAAAGTTTGATCAAAATCGAATCTGGAGAACTGAAGTTATAGCAATTTGAAGATATTTAGTTTTTTTATGATTTTGACCTCGATTCTTTACTTTTGACCTTGAAAAGTCAATTGGTGACAGCGGCGTTGTGGTCCCTACCTGTGGTTGTAATTTAATCGAAATCTGACCAGAAGTGAGTCCTACCAAGGTCTTGAGTCCTACAGTGACCAAAACGCATGTGAAGAAATTGACCTGAAAATTCAGACCCCTTGATTTTCGACCTAATGCTCATATCGCCAGTTTTAGGAATACGGCCATCGCTCAAGTACCATTAGAAGCAGAATTGAACATAAATTATTACAGAAACAAGAACATGAAGGAAAACCCTTCAAAAGCTCTGGCTCTTAATGATTCAAGTGAAATGAGTGAGTGAGTTGAACCCCTTTTAAGAAGTGGTCGACCCAAGAAAAATGAGTGAGTGAGTCAGTTGAACCCCTTTTAAGAAGTGGTCGCCCCAAGAAGAAGAACAAGAACAATAATTACGATAAAACCTAGAGCTCTCGGCATAGGCCAGAGCTAAAAATCTGATCAAAATCAGATCTCTACAACCGAAATTATTGCGTTTTAATCAACATTAAGTTTTTTTTTATAATTTTGACCTTGAAAAACAATAGGTGACCAAGAAATTTTGATGCCTACCTGTGGTGAAAACTTCAGCAAAATCGGACAAGAATTACGACCTGTAGACCGCGAAGCTACAGACATAGCCACAAACACACAAGATCGCCGAGCAACATACTTGGCGAAATTTCTCCAAGTAATAAAAGTCCCACAGTTCTTTTTACTCATGAAGAATATTTATTGCTACACCTTACCATACAATTGTGGCAATAAACTCAGTTTCCTTCTGTATCAAATCCTGGACCTTTTCCCAATGCAGTAGCTAGAATATACCCTTTTGCTATATGTACAGTGAAAAATACTATATGCTTTAATAAGAACTTGTGGATCAATTAACAGCCAATGTAAAGCCTGAACTAACATTTTATCACTAATGTACTATTCTGCATCAATCAGGGGACTTGGGGCCATATGCAAGAACACTCAATGGCTAGATGATGATAATGACCAGTTTAATATCTCCATCTAGAAATTCTAAAGACTGCCGAGTCATAGCCTAGCCCATGACTTTCCTTGCATATGCCCTTTGAAGAGGTAGCTGAAAAAAGCCAACAACAGCATTTCCTGGTGTGAATATATTTATATTCTACATGCTGTACTTAGAAGGAGCAGCACATTGAAGGAGGAGGAAAGCTTATGGAGGGTGACTTACCATGTGTGCTTGGGGTGGTGGTGGTGGGGGAGCATAGTATTTCATCATTTCCATGAAGTTAGCAAGCTATGGGACATAAGGAGAGGAGAGAAAATCTATCGTCACTGGTTTGAGGTTGGGGATACGGGCAGGGTGTGAGAACTAGACTAATATCAACCAAGGATTTAATTACTTCTCTGAAATACAGGTTACATATCAAGTTCACAAGACTACAGTACAGTACACTACAAATGGTGTCTTCCTTCCTTTTAAACCTCAGAAACATAGGTTATATGTCAAGTTCACGCGACTACACTACATAGTGTTCGTTTTAAATTTTTAGCATGGTTTGCTTGTTTTTCTTGACAAACATTATACTTATACTTCCCCTCAAAATCTCATAACACACAACCATATGTTCTCTTACCTGACAGCACAAGGCAATACCCACTGTTGGCTCCTTGTTCACAAGTGTCTAATCAATGCAACTGTACCATGAATCTCCATAAATTCACACGAAAGTACTCATTATTAGTACCCAGTTCTGGGAATGTCAATATCAGATGAGCTATGAGGAAGGGAAGGGGATAAAGTCACCAAATACCATCAAGTAACCAAAGAAGACTGTATCTACTCAACATAAAATTAACAAAATGCCATTTTCTAGTATTAAGGAATAAGAGAATATGCAGGCAGAGTCAACAATATAGTCCACTACCATTTCTCATTTCATACATTGCAATGTACGGTATGTGATTCAAGAACCTAATGTTTGGTCAACTGCATGCATCATGTGCTACCATACAAGTTGTGGTAAGTACTGACACGCAGGTCTCACAGGTGCTTAAATTAACACAATCTAAATTCATTCCATTCATTGAACAATAAGTACCACTGAGAGTTGCATTAGAAATGTTACTTGGTTAAGCATTATCAAAATTAAATTTAGAGCCTTACTTCAGAACCACACCAAGACCTACAACACATCCAAATTGGTAGTACAATGCCAAATGGCTAACAAAACTAAGCCCAACATGGCTTCATATTTGAAATCTGTCAGTACTGTTTATGCTTCCCAAACCTGTTATGCTAACTAGCATAAAATTATATACAGGAGCATGTAAATGTTTGCCCTTTCCTATTCATTCAATCCATCAATAACTAGGAATAATTCTAGTATCCAATCTGATTGCATAATTACCGCATGAGCATGAAACTTCACTGTTAAATTTTAGTCTTCAATATCCATTATTGAATTAAGGTAGTTTTAGTTGTTTCTTGGCTACCAGTATCACTTAAAACTCTATATATCATCCTTTTAAATGTATTCAAACTACAGTTGGCGTATCTAGACGTGATCACGGAGTGTAGAGTATGGGCAAGCGGCGTGATTATTTTTCTGACACAAGATTTCAAGCATGGAAAGTCTAGAGGTAATAAGTGACTACATGGCAACTCTCCAGAGTTTTTGTTCGCCACTCTGTTAAAGAATAACAGTCAGTTTAAACATTGTGTGTGGTGAGAGGTAAGTTCATTTGTATTTATTGCCACCATTCATATCCCCCATAGTACTCCAAGTACCGGATACATATTTGTGTGCAATGTGTTCATCATATCAAAGCCCTACACAAGTAAAGATAATTCAGTGAGAGTAATTGAATGTTTCAAATTAGTTTCTATTAGATTCTGTCCCATTCGTTGGTCATGATCATCAGTATCGAGTATGTCGAGATGTGCCAACTGTATGTCCCTTGAAAAATCTATCACTCAACTGAAACTCATTTACAACACATAGCCTGTTATCCGCATCATCAAATGCTTTTATTTCACCAAGATGTTTCCAACTCTTACCTTTCTTTTATATACAAATGTCCTCTTCAGTCTTCATTTCACCAGTGTCTAGTCACTTTCTATATTTGGCAACATTTATCATCACATTACTTATAGCTAGGCTGTTCTCTATTTGCTATGATCTATCCATGCAGTATACTGGCTCATAATTAATGTTCAGTTAATGTTGATAAGTAACCTTTTCTAACTTATGAGAAATGGCTGACCATTATTGCCTACAACAGACCTAGACCTTCACACTAGGGAGAGTTAAAGTAACTCCTTTCCTAGGTGGCTTACATTAGTTTAGGAAGGGTAAGTATGAAAGAGGTAAAATATTTGATACAGATGGTTTATGTCTATGTTTGTGTGTTACTAAAATGTATGGCTTTAAGAAATCAAATCACAACTCTATAACCATGAGTACATGAATACTCGTATTACAATTTGATGTCATCTGCAAAAGGTGAGGTAAGAATGTGGTAAGCAGTTTAGGAGGCTATTGCTCACAGAACTGAAAGAAAGACCTTTGACTTGTAAGGTGAGTGTAGCACCACAACATCAACAAATCCTCTTTTCACTCAGTCAGAATTATTTCCACACATCAAACATTCTGAACAGCTCTGGAGGATAAGACTTCATATCATTGCCTATAAATCTTCTAATTTGCAGATTTCCTAACCTAGTTTAATCAAAAGTGCAAGATATGAGCAGCAAAGCCCACCATAATGGAATAACTGCTTTATTCCATATATATATATACATGTATATATTTAATGTGTATGGGTACTACTCCAATCAATTGCTGAACTTTCAGAGAAACACTACCAGAACTAGAATGACTTGAAGAAAACTGTAAATATTGTAAAGCCTCAATAACTACTCTACCAATCAACTTGCCATGGGCTCCTATTCCAGCTCTGTTAGTAACAGTTCTTAAATTACATAATTTTTGAATATTCTCATCATGTTCCCATATACTGTTCCCTTCCTCAGGAGTGGGGATATTCAAGCCGGGATAAAACGTATATAAACAATAACTTAATGAGAACATTTTGTGCCAAGGACGAAATGAATGGGATGGAAACATGGGACAGAGCTCGAGTACTTTATTTTCAAAGATTTTGGATTACAAAGAGCTCGTCCTCAGAGACACTTGTACCATAGTGTTCCAGTAAATTAATCACTAATATAGTATAGTACACTCTTTCACATAGGTAGTTCCACCAATCTTTGCATCTGTGACAATGGAATTATTGTAACTCATGACAGATATTTAGAGATCACTTTAAGGTGATCAATATGCTAATATGGAACATTGCAAAGTTAAGAGTAAAAGCTACAATGATCTGGGCATGTACAGTTGCCAAAGAAAGACTGCAATCTTATCTTCTGGTGTGTGGAAATATCTGGCAGCTGCTCCATGGTAAATACTCTTATTTTATTAATGGATCAAAAAATAACAGCCTATGCACCAAAATTTGTATATAATGATAATGCTACCAAGATTCTCAAACTGTTTATAGTACTTGTATTAAATATAGTGTGGGTTTAAATTTTGGCTTTTGGTGGTTTTCACAGTTCATCAATTTGTATTAGTAGTACCCATACAAAGAGACATGTTCAATAGTATAAGTTGTCACCCTGCACTTTCTGCTACCCAGTACACCTATTTATGACAACAAAATGACAGCTAATGATACCACCAAACTATATTCACTGAAGATTTTGGAGGAATCAGCAGTTGCCAATTAGCTGAGATATCTTAAAGTCTGACTCTTCTTTCATAAATCTTCTTTTTTTATATACATACTGAAGATGAAGACTGTCAAGCAAGGAACAAGAGAGAGAAGCACACACACAACCAAACAACTCAGCCACACTAATCACTGCAAATAGCAAAGAGGAAAGACAAGACAATACCATAATAATGTCCTACTGCCTGTACCTAGCAACCTAGGTACAGGCAGGTTCATATGATAACAAATTATACTAGCTGTGACCTATAATTTGTAACTATAATGGAATTCAGGAAAAGCTTTTTTTTTTTAGAAATGATCAAGAACAAAGATTAAAAAAAAACTTACCCCTGGGTACATGCCCATCAGCTTCTGCACTTGGGGAGCTCCAGTTTGGGACATTGACATGGCCTGTAAGGAGGACATAACTTGGTTAGTACATACAGGTCTTCAAACATTTCAAAATAGAGTATAGGGGAGCCTGTGAAAATACTGGTTAAAAGAAAGGTGTCAGGACAATGGGGACAAGTTTACCACAAAAATAAGTGTTATAATTATAGGGTACAACTGAACTGATGGACATATGAAGTAACGACTTTAAAAAAATTCACAATTGCAATATATACCTGTAAATACATACTGTACCAGCAATTGAACCTGGATACCCTGATTATTATACAAAACCTAGGAGCTAATTCCTGCACCACCAAACCATTTAAAAGAAAGTGGGACCCTGGACTGTATCTGGTTAAGTTATCAGTTCCTCTGGGGATTCAACTTAACCAAGTAATAGTGACTTCAACAAAAGCAAGGAATAAACAAAGCTCTGTAGTAGTTGCAGTTTATATTTTACTCATGTATATTTGAAAGTTACCTCTTTACATGATGGTCAAACCTACTGCATGATGACTAGACAATAATAATGCCCTATTCCCATTGGTAATTAAGGCCATATGACACCACGTCACAATGACAGAAAACTGAATGAAGCAAGAGAGAAGAATAGAGACCATTAATAGAACCACAAAGCTAGAATTAGTTTTCAGTTTCCTCACTAAATAGTATCAACCAACCTGCTGCATCATAAGTTGGGTGAGTACTGGGTTGTTCATGTCGAGACTGGTTGAACGCATGGCCAGCATTGACTGCATCATCCCCTGTGAGGTGAGGGGATTACCACCCATCATCCCCAGACTACCCATCATACCCATGCTGGCTGCTGACAGAGATGGGATATTAGAAAGGTTTCTACACTTATTTTGTGTAGATATAATGCATGGCAAATTGGACAGTAGTATCTTAATACACATCAATTCAGCAAGAATGAGTATATTGTATCAGTCTGTGTAGCTAGAGGAGCAGTTTGAGTGTGTAAATGAAGCTGCAATAAAAATAGTCAAGATATTTTCAAAATTTATAATGAGTAAATAAAAATGGTCAAAACTATTATAGTTGCCATAGTTACAATATTTCTCACAAACACTCACTATACATCTGCATAACCAGAAATGTCTAGTGCTGGTGCTTACCTGGTTTTCAATACATTGACTCAGCTTTGGAACAAATTATGATTTTGGCCTTAACTTTATTATCCTACCCTACTAGTCATTAGGCCCATTAACATTAAATTATCAAGATTAAATTGCAGATTTCACATCTTGCACCTAAAGAATGCAATTTTTAGCTTCTTTTCAAATCTATTAGGACATTTTACTTATAAAACAGCCACAAACCAATGCATAGGCCTATACAGTATTTAGATTTTAGCAATAAAATTACTACAAAATTGTGGCATTATATAATAAAAATAACTATGTAAGTTCAAGCTGATTCTACCTTAATTAAACAGAGAACTAAGGGCTGGTGGCCAACCCAACACCATCATAGGCATATTATATTACCGTACAGTACAGGACTTAAAATACTAAGAATTTCTTTTAATATGAAACCTTTGTAAACATGCTCTTCCAGATATTTTCACTTTTAACACTATATACAAATAAACAACAAAAATTTCACACTCATCCTGAGAGCAACACCACATTTCATGTAAATCAGAGCAGAAACACTGCTGCAGTAAAATAACTGACTCATTATATTATTAAGTTATATTAGCAATCTTATAATAAATTCTAGTCTTTCTCAATTACACCCTGCAGCACTGACCACAAGTGAATTCATGAAAATATGGATGAATATATTATGCTCTCAATATATATCCAGTCACTCTAGTGTATTCAATTACGTAAAACACCAAGCTCTATCCATACTATATATGCATCATAAATAGTCAGCACATGCCATCAACAATTCAAACACAGAAACACTTAGAAGCAAATATTTATCAGCAAAGAAAATGTCTTCCTAAATCATTGAGGAATAAACATTACTGACCGAGACAAGTTATACATATGAGGAGATCTCATCACATATTGTTGCCACAGAAGCCACTGTTTTATTTGTGGTGCAGGTAGCTTGTCAAGAGTGCACTAGTCCCATTTTCCTGTCTCCCAGTTGCACAAATGAAGTAACTAAATCAGGCAATGAAGTTATCACTCTTTAACAATGACCATCAATCATCATGAGAGGGAATGAGGTCAATGACCTGTTGGACTGACAGACTTAAATTCAAACTCAAATAAAAAACATGTATCATGAAAAAATACATCAAAGCTCTTCAAAACAAGATTTTCCACTGATGTAATTATTAAGCTGGAGAAAAACCACTTACCAGTATACCCAATCCCCTTAATTCATATGGTACTCTATGAATATGAACTACATGGATCTCATGGGTAACAATACTTTACTTTGAGGGTGTATAGTACAGTACTAATGCCCTGAAGTATCTCTGTCAGTATTTATTCTTCAACAACCTGTATAATACCAGTATCTATTCACACAATCATCTATACCGTCACAAAAGCTTAAAAATATCATTATCACGGTGTGGATATGCACATAATGTTATGGTAAGAAAATGAAATCCACAAAAGAAAAGTACAGTAGTTGAACATAGTAAAACAACAAATCCAAGGGGTGTATTAGCAAAATACAGAGGATAGTAACACAAAACCATCAAGGACTAAGATTATAAAGAAAATATCTTGGCTCAATTCAAATTTCATGTAGTACTGCAATGCACGTGCCATGTTTACCAGTGACTGAAGTTAGAGAGTCACTTAATGTAGACTCTTTCCTGCTTGAAGCTACAATAGTTATTGCCCTTTCTCAATGTTTTGCACGTATTCTTTTACTAAATATTGTGGTATTCACTCTACTTGAAAGAAAAAGAAAAGAATGAATAAGGAATAAAGACAGTAGTGAGATAGAGAAAAAAAGTGAGATTAACTTGCCTTTATGACTGGCTAGGTTAGGAAAACACAGATGCATACTACAACCCAACTACCAGTTCCACAAAATTGTCCACAAACATTGGGGGAGATTGAGAATCAGCTGTCTAATGTCAGGATTGAATTAAAAGTTCACACAGAAACAATTACACATCACAGGTAAGAAAAAAATAGTTATTTATGATACGAGTTTGCATCATAAATTTATGCACACGAATGAACATTATAACTAACAGCCTTCTCCAAAAATGTCTGTATTCTACCTGAAGGTCTAGAGGATAAATACAATGAAAAACAAGTTTTAAACACTCAATGAATAAAGGATTAAAATTATGCCAGTCTGTGATAAAAACATCAAAATATATTTACAACCAGGAAAGTAAAATAACATGTCAGTTAACCTTTCACTTTCTTGATCATTATTCTCCCATTATTCCCTTGACTCCATATACAGTACTCCTCTCTCCTTATCCATATGCTGGGGAACTATCAGGCCCAACTTCCTATCTCCTGGTACTTTGCAATTCTCCCATGCCAATTTACATATCATCTATATCCATTCAATTTTTACCACCTCTCAGAAACTTTTAACTCTCTGACAAATAATTCTTACGACATACTAAATTACTTTCTGATTAAAGCTAAGGGAGGGAGCGTAGGGTCTGGGAGGACAAAAGAAAGGTTGTAAACTAGAGAGCCAGAACTAATATGTACCATGTAAACGTTTGTCACCAGTAACACAGATGATGCGACTCTGAAATGCAAGTACCCACTGTAACCATTATCAGTAGAACAGCATCAGTCTTAAATTGCACATTCAACTCTCTAATACGCCAAGGAACTGACTCCAAAAGTGCTATTTCTCTGTTTTCGAAGGAGAAATAATTCAGGAAAGACCCACATCAAAGCATGACTTTCCATTAACTTTAATTACAGTATTCCCTCAAAATATTCTCAGCAATTTATTAAACGTTAAAGCACCGACGATTGCAGCAGTACAGTCTATATAAAACAAATTTTATCTCATGCCTCACTTACATGCATATGGGTTAATGAGCAGCTTTCTTTATCATTTCTGGCACTGACTGTGGTGGTGAGAGCAGTTATGTCAATGCAAGGAAACAAAACTTGAAAACAAATGGCCAAAGATATATGAACACTACAAGAAACCTGCTGAACTCTAATCTCAGAACCACTCAAGCATCTGTACACAACAGCATCCTTGGGAATTGCAGACAAATATGTTATACAATTTCAAGTTCCTTAGCAAACTGCAGCAAGGAAAATCAATTCATTAGTGTGCACAAACTGTGTTTTACCTATCTCCATGAAGACAACTTTTGAGATTAAGAATTCCGATATTACTCTTGCAAAAGAGTATGGGTAAGAGAATGTCATATTCATTCTTGTGTAGGCCTACACTTATATCAACTCTTCCGCTGCCTCGTGTACAGATAAAAGTTCAGCTGGGTTTCAATTTGAGCAGGACTGTGCTTACTAAGTCTAAAGACTGGCACACTGAGCATTATTACTGATCACCAACAATGGTTTACCTGCTGACAGAGCTGGATTGTAACCCAGACCCAGACCAGCCATAGACACCGGCACATCTGCTGTAAAGACACGGTGTTGTCTGTCACTGTACACCGTAATCCTCTTCCAAACCTCTAACTATTTAAAGTTATAGAGGTATATGAATGTTCCCATATATACAGTATCATATTCTTTGCTATATTTATAACCCATATAAATTAATGTAAATATGCATTTATAGTATTTCACATATCTATAGCTAAAATTTATTAAAGGTAAGGTAAGCTGTGCACTGGAGAAAAAGTCCTAGTGTGTAATGAACCAAACCAATACTCCATGTATCTTGAAATACATTTCTCTGGCTTAGTCACTCACACTGACTGAGGTAAAAGCTATAATAATTTTGTATGAGTATTAAATCACAAAGCTGTTTGTAAATGCTTATTCATCAAAGACTGCGCTATACATGACTGTATATTCACATATGAACATCAAGTCAGCAATCTTCTGTCTTTACTCAGGATCATACAATGCTATTAATTTCATACGAGTGTAGGACAGATTTAGCAAAAGTAAAAGGGATATATGAAAGGTTCAAAAGACCTTACCCCATTCACTAAAGTGAATATAAATGGATGCATGAAAAATTGAAGTGACAGTGGATAATTTAGTGGCAAAGTTTAAGTTAAATGGAGTACAGTAGTCTGAAAGGTTGTCAACTGTATATAAATATTGTGAACAGTAAGGCTATGTCATGATGATTTGGAACAGCAATGGTGTTTCAAAGCAGGAGCAAAATTCATGGACTTCACAAAACCCTACAGGGTAAGGGCACCAAGCTGGACATCAGACTGCTTTTGGAGGAGATAATATAAAGGACGTAATGGAATTTAAGTACAGTATCTGGGAACAGTATTAGAAATAGTGTAAACATGATAGGGATGATTAGAAAGGGTGCACTGTTGGGCTGGTAAGTTACAGAATCCATACCGGTAGGGAGAATATTTGGAGGGTAGAAATTTGAGTACGAAAATGAGAAGCAAACTGCATGACAGTATAGTCCTACTGACAATGACATATATGGAATAGAGTGCAGCAGTCTAGAAAATATGCAGAGGATATGAGCTATCTAAGAGAAACATGTGGCATTTCGAAAGAGATGCAAGAGTAATGAATGCATTTATCAAAGATTTGGTATCAGTGTGAAAATTGTTGGTGTTGAGAAGGTTAAATAATATACACAGAGGTTGCTTAGATACATGGAAAGAGTGCAAGATGAGAATTTGTGAAGACAATATAACAAAGTGTCTGACGTGAAAGGTATACTACCAGACAAGTGGATTAACAATGGAGGGGTACATAAGGGAGATAGAAATTGGGTTTCAGAGGAGGGATCAATTGTGCAATTAAGGAATATTTCAACAGGAAAAGTTGGAAAATCTCTTGTTGTAGCTACCCACTTGGAGGTAGTTCTTGGAAAGAAATTAATATTCAGAGCAATAGACAAGTGAAAAGATGCCACTGAATTGGTTTTGCTAGCTACATCTTGGTGCTATACAATATAACAGTAATAATCTAATTACATCAGTAAACCCCTGATGAAGACAATTTTATACCCAAGATATGCACAACACACAAATGCACAATCATTTGCAAGAAACACATACTGTACAGACACAAAATCAATGTTGCTTCAAGCTTCTGTCAACAACCCTGCAAGCAGTGTTATATAAGCATATTCAAGGCAACTTGAAAAGCTTAACTCAGTACACAATTTAGGAAAACAATGCACCAAAATGAAATGAGTCTGCACTGATATAAAAACAGAATGTTAACCCAAGTCTAGAAGCTTTATAAACCATTGGATCAATTGTTTGGATATTGTTTTCCTAAACCAGCTTGAGACACTTAACACTGTACATACCACACACCTGGGGAATGAATAGCCAAGTTAGGATCAGTTACCACAGCTGCAAGCAGGGTCCTGACTACCATTAAATACAGATCTTTTAAATATTAGCTATCTTAACCAAACAAAATTTCATCTTCCTTAGGCTAAATGTAGGTAATTGTACATTTATGAGGTAAAGTCAAGCATGTTACTATATAGTTAATGCTGCTAAATGGTAGACAGTCCTTTCAAAAGCTTCAACGTTCATATACAAACTCTGCAAAAATATGTGAAAGAAATAATGAAGCGCAAGACATGAATAACTATATAATTATAAGCACCTCTTGGCTGCAAATGAGCATCTGACCGCAGAAGTTGATATCCTGGTGGGTAGCCAGCCTTGGTGACCAGACCACGCTGGAGTAATTGTTGCTGTAACGCAGCACGATTCTGTAGACCCCCAGTCCCAGCCATACCCTCCAGTCCTGTGCCAATGGAATAAACATGTATCTTTAGTATGGTATAAAATATGAGTACAAATGGTTTCAATTTTGACTCAAATATAAGAAAATGAAATAGTTCAGTAATTGTAAAATGCAGAGCGAATGTAAAAAAAAAAAAAAAAAGCCTAGGCATTTAAAATAGGCACAGTAGTTGCACAGGAACAAATGTTGGTTAAGTAATCTAGCCTCATGGTTGCCAAACAAAATTTGCTGGCGACCCTATCTTAACTATATTCTGTAGAGAATTATTCCTGTACACCCATATATAGGTAAAATGAAATTCACAATTTTTGAAGGCAAGGACTTCCAGAGGGAGAAAAATCATACCCGTAGCAAGAAAATAGAAAAATCAGAAAGATTTGTATGTACAAGTGATTAAGTGTATTATAAAATGTTACCACGTATACTTGTATACATAACTGAATGATAATATCTATGTTTTCACCATACAGTTTTAGTCAACTGAAAATTGTCACAGCCTGGGTAAGCTACTTACTTGTGTCCAAATATGTATACTAAGTTTCTTTAACCCCTAAGAACTGCAATTCCTGGGCCATGCCTGGTTCCCCAGCCGCAAACCCCCCTGAATTTTGAAGTTACTCGAAAGTTAGTCTTTATCTTATAGATTTGTAGAGCTTTATTTTACAAACCAGAATATGCAAACAGAAGTCTCCTATCTCCACTGGTTTGCGTACAGCAGAGTATCAATCAGAAAATAATACGACAGTTACTCCCCCAAATAACATACGAGGGCGTACGCATATGTTACGCATGTTTATAATGCTTAGATGCATGAATTTGTGTACCTGCATGTGTGCTTGTTTGTTTGTGTAACATGAGTATATAAATGCACTGAAATATACAGAAAAGGCCACATACAATTAATTATTGCATACGGTACGACTGTGCGTAGCTGTGATAACGCTAGCGCACGCACAATGTATGGGGGTGTATGAAAACTTGTGTCCTATGTTTACCAATGGCTGATAAGAGCTAGAGGAGGCAGGGAGTCACTTCAAGGCCACGAATGATGGTCTAGTAGGGATGGATGGTATGGAGCAAAAGGGGGTAATGTTAGGCTCCTCTCCCTAGACTCTCCTAGAGCAGTTATAATTTTCACAGACTGTCTGGATCACATACTTATCAGTGGCATCAATGAAGGGGCTAGATATACCCCATGCAGTTTTTCATAGCCCTATGTCGCTCTGTGTTTATCGTTAATTGAAGAAAGATAAGCTAAAACATCAATCGTTGTCCATCGGTTCTTAGGGGTTAATCTCTATGATAGATAAGATAGAGTATTCAAATTTCAAAGTGATCTGTAGATAATAGTATAGGCTACTAAAACTAAACATAGGCAACTAAAAGAAAATATATTATTTATCACTTAAGTATCTTCATCTAGTAGGATCTTAAAACCATACTACAGCTCACAGAAACTACATTATGTACAATGATTATCATTGCCTTTAGCACGGATTAAAATTCTACAAAATTCAAACAGAAAAATTTATAAAACAAATGCCAAGAGCAGAAGTTCATTTACCTGAAGAGGAGAGTGCTGTGCTCAGAAGGTCAGGCTTGGGTTTGAGGTCAGGCTGGGGCGGGCCGAGAAGGGACTGCAAACTGAGACCTGAGCTGCTTGCTCCCAAAGATGAGAGCTCCCCCAAAGTCCCGCCCCGCCCCAAACTGCTCCCACCTCCCTCCTTTTTTACCACATTTTCATCACCCTTCAGCACCCCAATATTGGTCCCTCCACCTGCAATGAATTAAGTACAACACAACCATTAGAACCTATACAGTATATAGGATACCGGTATATGTGAAAATGTTATAGGACTCTGAAACACATTTAACAAATATCAAATGTGAATTAAAGTTTCAGGTTCTTTAATGAAGCATAATTTTCTACACTGTATACAATGAAAAGTATGGGATTTGGGGTGTACAAGGTCTACTAATAGTTCATTTTCAACTGAGTTCAAAAATGTTCCACTAATGTAACTGCATATACTGTAGGTCCCCATAAAGTATACATAATCATTTTAATATGTTTAATATGATACATACCGTATCTTCTTTACCTTGGTTGCTTAGCCCTCTACAATTAACAATTACTCACCAAGGTATGCATAGTTGCCCACCTTCTTAATGTAATTAATTAAATTGGCATAATACGGTTATGACTGTTCACAAATGACAAACATGAGAATAATGAGGAATGGGTTGGTGGTGTGGTTGTGACTCCTAACTCCTAACTAACTCCTAACTGGTGATGAGATGTATCACTGTAAGACCTCAGTACAGCTAGAGGGCCTAAACTTGGGGATTCATTTTAAAAAGTCACACATAATATTAGTCATCTATAAGTTCTTCATATCCTGGACAATGACATTATTTGGATCAACAATACATTGCTGCAACTATATTCCATTCGCTCTAACGGCAGGGCTTCTCTGCCACCTTAAGAGTGAATGGAGTGTAGCTATATATTCCCCTTTCTCCTCCTCCACATTGTTTACTGTACCGGGAACATTCATGTTGTCTGGGTCCTCTTCATCATCCCATTCATCGGAGTCACTGCTTTCACTCTCTTCCTTGTATTTTCCAGTCTGCCGACTGGCCTGCAGTACAGAGCAATAACATTAGTAAACTGAATAGGCTCAGTAAAAACTTAGAGTAATACTATCGACAGAACATGCATCTGAAATTACAGTACTGATCAAACTGAACCACAAACGTAAATTCCTTTGTAATGGTAATAATAAATTATGAAAACTGATATTAAGTAATATACGGTATATTTCTCTTCTGTTAATTTCTAAAGGCTTTTGTTCTGTAAAATATATTCTGTGCAGTAACTTGTAAATAACTGTTTCTACATCCTTAACACAATAATTTGATGTATTGTACAGTATATCACAAAGCACTGACAATTGAACATCTATATATACCTAAAATATTCACATGTCTAATGAAGTAGCAAGAGAGCATAGCCTAAGTATAGATTTTCATTGTAAAGCTCATAATATATTAGTTTTATGATCTACACTCTACAGCAAGATCTGACCTGTAACAACCAGGAAATCCCAACCCATGCTAGATAGCCTATGATATATAAAATATGTAATGTGTGTTGGATGCATTTTTTTCTGACACTTGGTAAGGCACTGGCTTCATGGAGTCCATTACTGAGGCCTACATATTTGCATCAATCATTCCACCTTTTATATATCTGATTATTACCCACCTACCGTATATATTACATAATCTTAAATTATGATCATACCAGAACTAGCTACACCATACTTACTTCTTTTTCTTTGTCCTTTCCTTTAGTAGACTTGAAAATATACAATTTTACATTGAAAATTAATGTCCTATGTCAGTAATGTATTGTAAAAGTATTTTATAAAAACATTTCATTAGAGATATTATATAATTAAATAGTATATAATTCTGAAATGCATTAAGGCAAAGACAGCAGGTTAACCATTGAACAATGTTTCTTTCATATCTGTGATTCAAAACCATTCAGAGTTAAGCCAAGTACAATTATGCAATGTTATACATTTTGATTTGAAATATTTCTTCAACATTAGGAAGTTAGCAGTGCTTTTCTTCAACGAGAAATATATATGGTTTAGGTCAGAACTGAGAATGGTGCACAAAATTTTAGTCATCATCTAAAGTTAAGGGTTAACCAATACATCATCATGCTTCAATTATAAAAAACTGACCTAACTTGATCAGGACTTGGGCTGACTACCAGGGACAACTAACAAATTAAGTAATTATCAATCATTGGGCAGAAGTGATCTAGTTGTCAATAACAATACTGTACAGTATCACTAACATTAGTTAGCAAATAATAACAGGTTACTAGACTGACCATGCAAAATAAATATACAGTACAGTACAAAAATTTCAGTGTGGAAACTCATATGATTACATCACATCCTCTTAAAGTTTCATTATTTTTTATCAATACTTTCATTACAAATTACCCTACCATACAAAATGTACTGAATGATTGGTTTTACGGTTACATAATTTTGGAAGAAAGTTACTTTTCTCCAATGGTCATATTACATATAAACCTAAGAATATCAGTCCAATTAGTCATTTTGTATGGCCATTCAAACCAGCAGCATCACAACTAAAGCTGCATTTTTATCCCCGTTATGCCTTGGTAAACTGGGAAAAAAAAAACAGGCGCAGTGGATCACTAATTTATAACCCCTGTTGCCTAGCACAAATCAATAACTACTACAAATTACACGCAGTTATATCCTACTCGTCCTAGGCATTGCAAATCTGGCCTTAAATTGAGCATATATCAGACTGGTCACGTGAAATGTTTAGTCACCTTCCACATGTAAATGTTTTGTTTACATGTTGAGAATCCACATTGCTGCTACACCACAGCTAAATTATAATCACCATTTCGGCAGTAAGTATGAATGGAATCCTCATTTAATGTATCATACGGCGTCACTACACATTAAAATTCATGTATGCTATCCAATGTGGTCGCCTAGCCTCCTATAAACAAGAATAAAATGCCACTTACAGCTCTACTTGGACGCGGCATCTCTCTCCCGACCTCTGCTTCAAAAATAATTATAGACGGAGAAACCCTGTGTGAGTTGGTTAGTACAGACCGCTCCCATTACCTCACCACCAGATATCAGCATCAACACAGTCTATTCAATTCCTTTTACTTCACATTAAGTGTATCGAATCCTAACTAAATAGAATCCGATCGCTTATTGTAGGGAAAACTTCTCCTAATTTTCACTGGCAATGACACTCCAGCGCGGCGTAGACTGGTTTCGGAATCTATGGAAAATGTCTGGGGATGGTGGTGGAAGGCTGTACTCAATTTTTTTCACAGTTAACAAAGGACAGACGCGTTTCAGGCTTGCTGCTCCCTCCTCATAAGTAGTTTACATGTAGGAGAGACCTTGGTGAAGCCTTGGATGGGCCCGTTATTCTCTAATTCCTCGGTCATCAATAATTCAGTGGGAAAAAGAGGGAAGCTGCCCGGCATGTGACGTCACAGGTTCCCATTTTTTATCAAACTTTGGCGCGCAGGAACGTCGTCTTGCGATAACTAAAAAACTCACTTTGGGATTAAACATGCATTTAAGCACGCGTACAATACGAGATAGCGTAAGGAGAGTTTACATAATATGGAAATTTTCATGGAGGGATTGACACAGGAGGTTATTGATCCGCAAGCTAACCCCTTTACAGTGAACATTGGAATCCATGGTGGGTCGTCAGCGGGAGAAATTTGAAGATTGTTTATACTTGCTGGAGTTGGTCTCTTGGTCAGCTTTTCTTCGTGCACAAGAATGAAGGATAACGAACTAATGTCATGTCAACTTTAGCTGTACCATCCGTATTAGAGAAATATAGAAAAGCTGTATTCGCCAAAAGCACATCATGAGGAAATCAGATTGCAATTGCAACCCTTCCCCCACCCCTCCCACCCCCCTCTTACCTTTTCCCCCCTACCTGCCTCTCCCTCCTTACCCTCCTCTCCACTTCTCCCTCTTTATATTTCTATCTCTCTCCGTCGTTTCTCATTTTCTGCTGTTGCATGCGATCAATCTAAGGATCAATAATCGGCCTCCTATATAGTACCTTCAATCTTTGGGGTGCAGCGCCATACATCTTATATGAGTGCATATAATGACTGAGAATGTATCGGCGATATAGGGTTAATGGTCCAGCTAGATTGTTCAATCATTAATGCAATATCATCCTTTCTCGTGAGACTATCTTAATTATTCTAATCATCTGGGGGCATGCGTATAGCAGTCACAGCTATAGCCTTTGGGAACATCATTTGGGATATAGCTGTAAGCAAGCCACAGACATATGCAAACACCGCCATAAGCTTCACCATGAATAATGCACATGATTCAGCCATAGTTCCCGTTGCCTGCAATACTTTAATTAAGGGCTTAATTTTTTACTTTTGGTGCTCCTTCGGACCTGAGCCATGTTTCCTCTCTTTCACTAGCTGTTCCCCGATCCTTTATACTGTAGTTTTTCCTTCATGCTAGTTGTCCTGCTTTTTAAGGTCTTTCTGGCCTTGCACAGTGCACACTCATATTTCTTCCCTTTTTCATGCTGTCATTCAGACAAGAGTTAAAAATTATGTTATTTCCCCCTTGGCCTTTATACTGTATCATAATTGACAATATGCATTAATTGGCCTGGAAATAATTATAATAAAATATTTTTAACTACATATCAAACAAAATTAGTGCAGTGTTGGAGTAGGGGTAAATTTTTTTTCCTTATGTTGACATTTTGCCAAACGTAAACAAACACACATGTTTAAAAAAGGAGCTCGAGTCTGCTCGACCCCCAACACTCAACACAGGCGTAACCAGGGGCGTAACCAACCTCGGTATTCGCTGTATTTCTACTAGATTTGTCTTTTCAGCATTCACTACACTAACTTAAATTAACTTTATATTTTCCTCGTGATGTTTGGTTATCGTATTTCAATGCAAATATTCAAGTGAGTCATAATATAGTTTTTAATTCCTTCTGCAACCTTTCATATTCTCAAAACTCCCATTCTCTTTTGTTTTGATAAATGGAGAATAGGAACAAGATGGACGCTATTAAATTTCCGAAAATTCGATTTACGTTTGTCATCAAAATTATAATGAAACCCAAATCATCAACGTGTCTATAATCAATTTTACAGCATCCAGATACATTCACCTTGTTATCTCTGCTGTTTCTTTCACCATGAATTCAACTTTTGCTTTGGCCTTCTGAATATAAGTGAAAGCTAAGCTTATCTAATGAATAAATTCCTCGGGTATTGAAAATTACCAACAACCGAAAAAGTAAGTGGTACACGATTCAGGATAAGATAACAAAGGAGCTTTTCAGTAGAGCATTATTGTCCTGAGACTATGACTGTACTGTACTTATTATTCTACTTGATACTTACTTACTTGATGATGTCTTGATCCAGATCGATCGGAGCCTTGGTGATCCGCCGCTGTAGCCAGTCCCAGTGTCCCTAAGTAGTAAGTCCACCTGGTCCAGTATTGCATTTGTTGCTGCTCTGCAGTAATATGTGTATCCTGGTACTGCTGGTTCATCCGGTACAGTATTTAGGAAGTCGTCCAGGCAGTGTTTAAATTTGTCGACAGAGCAGCCAGTGAGGTCCCTTATATAATTAGGTAGGAAATTAAAGATTTTTGGCCCATTGTAGCATAAGCTGGAGGTAAGAAGGGTCTTGATCCTGGCTGGTGCTTGGGTGTGGGTTGTTTTTCTTCGACATTTCCGCCCAGTTCGTGGATGTATTTGCCGCAAGATCTTATGTAGGAAGGGTTGGGCAACAGATTTTTCAAGATCTTCCATGTGTAGATGGTGACATATCTGTCCCTGTGTCTCTGCTGCATGTATTGGCCCAATTTCTTTAACTTGTCCCAATATGGAAGATCTTTCAAACCTCTAATCTGACGGGTGTTTGCTTGCTGAACAGATTCCAGGGCTTGAATGTCTGCTGCTTTGTGGGGGAACCAGAGCTGGCAACAGTAGTCCAGCTTGGGTTGGATCAAAGCTCTCCACAGGGTTTACATAGTCTTCTTCTCTAGAGTAGAAGGTTCGAAGAACCCACCCTGCCATCCTTCTTGCTTTTTAGTTTCTAGGATGTGACACAACAAAATCCAATTGCCTGAGAAAGAGAGAATACAAGTTTATGTTGTATTATAAGATCAAATACATGGACTGGAGATTAATATACCATTAATATAATGGTGTTCAAACAAATTATCAGAATTAAGTCAATTAACTCTAATTCTTTTTAGCAAGAAAGGCTTGTTCCACATCCACTGTTTTAGCAGACTAACTCCTAATGGGATATGCCCCTGTACCACTCTTGTCATTCAATTTATAACTCCTGTTTAATAAAGATAGATAAATGTCAAATGTAAATTTTCATATTTTGTTTTATTATAAAATGTCACAATTACCCTACCACATAATGATAGAAACACACCTGTGCTCACCCTACACACTCACACACAGGATAGGTAGTAACAGACCCTGGAAAAATAGAGATCAGTCACTTTTGAGTCATTTTGTGCCCATTGCTGCACAATCCATTATTTACGATGGTTGCATTCCTTAATCCGCATATGATTTTCATCAAACTTTACGATCATCACTACATAACACTATCAGTGAACAGCATATGTATACTCAAAATGGCAAAAGTGACCAGTCTTTTTCTCCAGGGTCTCTAAGTAATAAGAGCCAGTCTAGGAGCACCCACACCTGCTGTACAAATAAAAAAATTAATTCCAAGTTCTGGCTGAATGCTCAAAAATGTATGTGTCAAATCTATGATTGCCATACGATTTACATCTTCTATAAATTACTCAACATTAGCTGTATGAATGTTACCGCCTCATAATATCTGTTCTGTTGTCAGAGGACTGTACAAAGATAATGATGTGACTGGATATGGATGTTGAACTCAAGAACCAAGCAAGCTATTTACAGCCTGAAGATTGACAATGTTGGAAGATAGTCTATTACCAAGAGTATAGTATAAAAGAGTTCAATAACCATTACGAAAAAGTACAGTTGCAGACAACAGCACTTTGCCACTCTCTTGAAAGAGCACCAAACCTATATATGAGATAACATGTGATAAATTGTGATTCAAATACAGTAGTTTGGAGATTCATTTAAATTGTTTTAGTTCTCTGGAGTGGAAAGAAAGTATTTTCCACAACTGTACATGACAATGGGAAACAATTTGTTAAAATTATTGATGATTCATGACATGCACAGTATGCCATGAACAATAGGAATGCAACAGTATGCCCACTTTAGCAGTAGAGCCAGTCCACTTTGCTGATGGGGTCATAACTTTCAAGAACAACAGTTCTTTATGAATATATTAAGGTATAAATCATCATGACAGCATTTGCCCTAATGCAGAAACTTAAAAAATATATATGAAATGCAATGCAATGAATGACTGAGCAATAAAATAATGAGTTAGTGTAATGACCATATATGGAATGAATGCATGAAATGACAGTCCAAAGGAGTGTTGACCAAAGGTTATCATCAGACATTCATGGAGGATTACATCACTCCTGCTGGACCTCTAAATTCTGAAATGTTTGGACTAAATGACTGCTACGATTCGAAAGTTTGGAAAACTGTCACACTTTTGTTAAATGAAATGCTTGTTCTAACTGTACAATAAATTAATGGAGAATTCATATACTGTACATCAAAAATTCCAACTAGGTGAACAGAAAAGGAAGACTGATTATACGTGACAGGAACAACACACTGTTGCCTTGATGGAAGGATCAAGGTGTCAAGTACAGTACTTGGCCATCATGTAATCTAGTGCCATGTAATGAATATAATACTTTCTCTCACTGAACAATGAGACTCATCCCAAGTTATGTACCTTGCATTTTATATTGATACGATACACACCAGCTTTTGCAGGGTACTGGCTTTATTATTTATGTTATATTAAGCTAAAACAAACTACAGTATCATAATTATCTTTTCTCCCACGGAATTTATCATACCTTTCATAGTAAACAAATGATTAGGGAAATGTAACTGACCTGATTAACAAAATTGACTTGGGACTGCAAGGCCAGACAGTCTCGGGAACAAACAACAAAATTTTACTTATATAGGAATACGAGAACAAAGGGGTATGATAACACCATTTGACTAACGGACTGTCTGTCTTTGCTTGTCGGGGGAAGGTGACACAAACATGAGGCAAGTAAATGTGTATAGTATCAGAGTGATGAGTGAGTGAGTGAGTTGGTGGGTTGATAAAGTGAAGTTAACAACAATATAAGCGCTCAGCCAGAACGAGGAATAATATATTACTGCCTGGCAGTAAAATACAAACACTAGGATGGACTTCTTTGCACCGCCACATGCTTTTTACGGGGACTGTAATGCTGTCGGCAAAGTGAGACCAACAACTCCTCCAAACTGTACCCTAAAACAGAATCTATACAGTGTGTTTCACAGCATAGAATACAGGAGTAAATAGCCTATAAATTGCCAACAATTTTTTTACCCCACTTAAGATTACACTGAGTGACACAGAGTTGAGAAGAGAGCGAGGATACAATGTGCAGTCAATTCACTGGCCCGCCAATATCAACATCTTAACTGAACCAGTACAAAATATAAGACCTACTGTATATCTTTTTACACCACAATGATACTGTGGTGTACTAAATTTGATCAAACCCACAAAAAGGGAGGAAAAAACAATTATATCCTAATGATAGGCCAGCAGTGACATAAAGCACTGAAACTTACGGGAAAGGTAGAGGACACAGTTCCACTGTCAGTACAGCAAATTTCCATTTCAATATTTTTATGGTGGAAATGAGATTGTATGGTGATGTTCTTCATGCATACATATCACATCAGGATTAATGCTTTAAAAAAGGATGCACATACATCACAAACTTACAACATCGGCCATACAAAAACCACTTATTTGGCAACCATGTTTCCGCGCTTTCGTCGGTTTCCCACCCTGAAAATGTCCCTCGTAAAAAGACACACCTTGGAACAGTGCTACAACTTTTCCTGTGTGTTTTGTTAAAATAAACTTTCCATGGTGATCTTTGCTCCCTTGTGCTAGAAAACTATAGTTTGTGAGGTGTTTGTTTACATTCTGTTTACATCCCTTTCTCTTAGGGAATAGTGTCATAACTTCCATATACCACAAATGATAATGGAGTGAAACATTTCTACTCATACATATTGCACCACAAAAGTATCATAGTTATTGTACACATATTGTAGAGTTTGCTTTTCTTTTGGTTGATGGTACTAGTCCACAGCCAATACAGTACTATAAGGGCTATTTGGGACTGGTTAAAGTTCACAACCACCCATGGGTGAGGATCCAATCTGATGCAAGGTATAAAAGAGAGAGAGAACAATTTGGCAAAAACCTACTTTGCCAGGACCCTCAAAGGAAACTAAGTAACCAGACAAACAGCAAAGATAGAGTAAAACCCCACATGAAGTGAAGGACATGACCACCATGCAAAAGAAGATTAATCAGTGAAAAAAATACAAAGTGGGGAACTCAGAAGCCCTCCCATGACATCAGATGCGACCTTTCATAATCAGTCAGCAATATATCTCGCAGAATTTAACATATAATTTTAAGTTATAGTACTTTTTTTTAGAGTTTAGGAATGTTTTGTGTCACTACCAAGCTGAAGAACAACTGTACAATGGTTTGAATGAGGTATATTTACAGACAACTCACTTCTGAATGTCATAAAAAATAATAAGTGGGTGTTGCATGAGCATTATTTGAACTTGCGACACTAAAAACAAAGATGAAAGTGTGGAAAGAATTATTACACAACCCAACTGCTCCACTAAACGTCAAATATCACAGTGACCAGCAGCTCCCCTGAGCATCATCCACAATAATATCTGTGCAGTTTACCAGGAAAAATGACAGTGTGCAGCAATCAATATCTATTTCTCTAACAACAACAAACATCCTGCCACTCTTCAAAAAAATATATCATTCACCGGAATTAATACATATACAACTATGAAGAATGTGAATTATTAATCTATATATATATATATTTATATAATTTCTATACATATAGTCATTCACTGTCAAATTCTTTTATGGAAAATGTTATTGCTTCATTATAGTTCATCTTTTCTATTAAGATCTTTGGTTTGAGGTGGTGGGGAGGTAGAGGTACCATCTGACCGAGCTCCACCACTGTCCATCCCTTCACCTCCCTGCATGTACTTTCTCTTGATCTTTTTTATCCTCTCTTGGATGGCATCAGTCAGGTGATCCAATTTGTCTTTTGGGTCCCAGTGGTCCACTTTGCCATCCTTTGAGTCACCCTTTGGATGGGTTACTTGGGGCACATCCTGAGAATGCACTTTTGTTTCCTGGAGGCGGAGAGTATGCGTCCTAGTACCTGAAGAGGAGGGTGTTCGGCCTTCCTGATGGGAAATTAGTGTTTCCAGGTGCCCAAGGAGCAGGTTGAGTGATGCATCAAGGTGATCTGGAGTTGGGGTGACCTGCTGCAGCACTGCCATCAGTTCACGTAGATGGACACTCAGCAGAGACTTGAGCAATGCTGGGTCTGAGGCTGTCTTCTTGATGATTAGTCGCTGCAGTTCTGTCAAGGTAGCTGGGGATGGTGCGAGGGAGCTGGACGGGATAGTGGAGGAGACAGGTGGAGGGATTGAGAAAGAAGTTGACAGGGTGTCCTGGGATGAAGAAGGGAGACCTTGTGAGAGGTAGGCGGAAGACTTAACCAGTTCCTCTTGCTTGGCCCCCTCTCTGGCGGTGACATACCGTACAGCTGCTACCAACACCTCCTCTACTGTCTTGGCTTTTTCTAGTTCATCAAGCGCTTCCTGAAACAAATCACATTAATCATTGTAGATTAATACAAACTCTTAAATGTGTATTTCTGACCTGGCAAAAATATTTCTGCTTTACAAAATATATCAGACAATTATTGCTTGGAAACCAATGTTTACAGATATTACATTTACCAAGAAACTTAAAATAGCCCTCGAGATGAAAAACCAGTGAATATTCACCATATCAAAAACAAATAATTTTTGTGGCTGTTTTGCAAGCTATGGAAAAGTAAACTAACAACAGAGTTAGCGTAAAATAATGCTAAGAAATTATTGTATACTGTACAAAACACAAAGTTGTGCTAACATTAATTTTGATATTCTCTTCGATTTGTTGATGTTGTTGTTGGTGTTTGTCTTGTCTGTCTGTTGCTGCCACCTGATCTCCCTCCACCAGAGTTACCAGGTCATCATCCCCTTCTGTCTCTCCCACCTGCAACAATAATTTTAACATCAAAATAGGAACAACAGGCCAAATTACTTTAAACTGGACAAGGGGTAACAGGCCAGCCCCATTTGCACAACAAATACATCCATCGAAAAAACTTCGAATTGCTGTATCTCTACACAAGAATACCTTCTTGCAAATCATGCTATACAATCCCCTTTGAGGGTTCACCTGGAGGCAGGCAATGAATAAGCTACTTTGTGATGGGTAGGCAATCTCAAAATATAGTGATAAACTTGCCAAACTTTGCCAGCCCTTAAGGAAAGTATCAATCCATACAAATCAAACACAGATACAATAACTTTCAACTGTAATATGATTGTGTGCCTAATATGAAGGGTGAGTAATAACCAATATAAGTTCTGAACACAATTATAATCCAACATCATTAGCTTTTTCATTAGAACTGTCAGCCAACATAATACTTCATTATCAAATCTCCACACTTACACACTGACTCTCCATTTTAAATCCTCAAATGTCTCAACACACCTGTTGTTTATTGTTGATGATGGAGACAACATGAGGGTGACTGTCCTGTCGTCTCTCAGTAACACTTGTTGTTGTATCTGTTGTTCCCTCCTCAACTTCCACTTCTTCAACAGTACTTTTTCCAATACTCTCTGCAATGATGCCAACATCCAGCTACAGTATAGTGCTTTTTCTACATCCTGACAAATGTCATCAATTCCCTTTTAAGTAATATGAACTTTGATACACATTTTGCATACATTTTAATATTAATAAGCTTTTCATTCCACAGGTGAGGACATGGAGTTTCAGGCATTCCACAATAAAAATAAAAAGATTAACTCCTCAATCAGAGCAATCAACCACTGAAGCCTTGCTCCTTTCTGAGAGTTTCTAATATGGGGCAGGTGTAGCAAGAACACCTCCAAGCTTTTTAATTTATTCCTACACACTGATATGGTATTCTCTTACACCCACCTTTATGTGGGTAGTCTGAGAGTAAGACATGGAGATCCGGGTTCTTGACGAGGGCCTTGAGGAGAACCTGTGCATCGGCGGAGAAGAGGAAGACAAGTGGGATGTTGACATCATCGGTGCCATCCCCAGACATGGCGAACATTGGGGAGGAGTTGGCAGAGGTGTCGGGAGTATTGTCCAGCACAATGCCGCCCACCACACCCAAGGCCTCCAGACGACGGGCCTGAAAATATTACAACCTTCCCTTAGGACCTGAAATTTTAGGTTCATCTCATATCATGCAGAATTATGATAGTCTTCCTTTTATATAAATTCTCTTCTTCACACTACACTATATTTTATCTTTTCACCATTTTTTCCCCTCACACTATTATGTCAGTGCAGTCAAAGTCATCCCAATGAAAATGCTAAGTGATAATGGTGATAACAAACTTGTGATCCCTACAATTATGTAGAAAAAGCCGAAATTTTGCAGACATTCGATCAAGGTCACTCTGTCTGCAAGCTATGTGGAAATGAAAACACAACTGTGTATGACATAAAGAAAAACTGAAAATATATTGAGATTCTGTGCAAATGAGCTAGAGAATATACTGGTATGCATTGATGTTTCGGTATCTCCTCTGTAGTCATCTTCGTAAGATTATTCTCAATATCTAGTTATTATTACCAATAACTTCATTTCAGGCTGTAATATCATCTTACTTTTCAGTAATATTTCTATAATTTACCTGCAAATTATCAAAATTTGGGGAAGTATTTCCCTAGGCTTCAGCATTTTATTTGGTGACTTGGTGTCTTCAACTTTGTTCTAGATATATACCGGTAACTTGTCTACAGGAATCTGGTTTGGTTTTTACGTATTATTTATACTTAGGCATTGTTTCATTCAGTTCAGTGGCATACAGTACAGTATAGGTGTATGTATGACACGGTCATTTTAGTGATAAGTGATCATTTGAGGGTGAATAGTGCTGCCAATGGTGGTATCGTGTGAATGTAAACAGACTGGCTGGTGTTGACCGTGATTGTGTGTGAGAGAGACAGGCTGCTGGCTGGAGATAAGCCACGAGCATGTTTGAGAAGTGATGAAATGGTGCAATTGTTATTGTTTTATACTGTGTTTTTACCATGGCTCTCACTACCATAAATAACACAGTTGTTATTATTCTTGGCGTATTTTTTTGCTTCCTCTCAAAAATCCATGAAATTCATAAATCTGAACACTTAGTATTTTGGGTACAGTCTTTGACTGTACTCATCATCAATTTTATTTGTCTTTCCTTTCCAATTATACTTGGGTTGGATGAACATTTCACACCTTTAAGCCCATTTTATCTCTGCCTCTGGTCATTCTAAGACTTTATCCATTTTCCAATTCATTTTTCATAGCTTCTGAAGACATTTGAACACTAATATGGAGCAAATCTGGTCAGACAACATGGAATGAATGACTGACAGCAACGATAAAGCTGTTAAGTTTTCTTACCTTCTCTATGAACATGCAGTCACCACGTTCAATGATGGCAATGGCACCAGCGACCTCATCCTCGTTGGTTAGTTGCTCACATGCACGTAAAGGTGATGCTTGCACCACACGACCGGACACCTGAAGACAACAAAATGCTATAGACTTGAACCACTCAAATTCTAACTTCTGAATTCTGAAGCCTATTGTATACTGTACAATTATCTTTTCATGGTCAGTATCAATCTATTACCAGCTTCTTTTATTTTCAACTTGGCTATCATAATGAGGGGGATAGGACAGGTAACTATTAATTTAATTTCAAGACAGAAATAACCACCATTAATTTCAATATCAGCATCCAGATCTTACTTCCCTCTATTCAAGGGGTAGGAAGGTCTGGGCCATGGGAATGAGACAAAGACTTAGTGAAATAGGCCATATTACCATTCAAACCTTCATTCATGTTCAAGAAATTCTCAGGTCAAATATTAACAATGAACTTTGCTTATCTTCATTTCCTTGACCTCTGTTACTTTATCTCTGCCACAGAGATTTTTTCATTCACTGGTAGGTCTTACCTCCTAGACAATAGAACTACTGAATTATGTTATGTTAACTGTACCTGCACGTCCCCCTTCAGATCCAGCCCAAACTGTGCTGGACCAGCTTGTATGGTAGTAGTGATGGCCTGACCATCTTTGAGCTCGTTTGGGTTGAGGAAGGACACTACTCGAGGTGGGTTCTCTGGCTGTTCTTGCTGTAATTTGCTTAGTTCAATCATCTCCTGCATGAACAGTAGTCCCTCCTCGGCATCATCCGAGGTTTTGGCCTGGTGAACCAAGAAATAAATTTAGAGACTGGTACTAAGATATAAAAAGCAGAGTACTTCCTCACAGATAATTTGTGCCTGCCATGCAAAATACATTGGATTTGGTAGCTAGTTTGATGGTAGTGCATAGGACTAGATACCGGTAGCTGATCTGGTGGTAGTGTTCATAACTACCACTCCTGCGACACCAAGATTCTAACTGTACCACTAGCATTACACTGCTTGTCTACAATATAAACCCTTTCCTAACCCAGTTAAACAGGAGTAGCAAGGAACAGCAAGGCTGGCATCCAGGTAGTAATCTAACAGTTCATGAAATGCTTCTTCTTACTAAAGGTATCTGTAGGGACTATGTTGTGTGTGTATTTGTGAGGGGGAGCTGACAATTTTGGGGCTTGAAAAGGAGAGAGAATGTGAGGGTGCCCCATTTCAGTGGGTAGTCTGTCTCTCACTGTCTTTTCTGATTCTTTTTACATTCCAGAGTCTGGAGTCCTCCACCTATTGATAAAGGATATGGTGTTTTGAAAATGATAATGGCAATATGAAAGGCTCACATTGGATGACGTGTGGAGGAGCTGAACACGGCCATCGGGGAGGGCCATGATGGTGATGCCCATATCCCGCAGGAGTCCCATGTGCTTGCTGTTGCCCGCCTGGAATTCTGACGCACGTAACTTCCTCTTGACTGCCTTGCGTGAGGGGCAAACATTGTTGACAAAGTTTTTCAGTGGGCGGCGGATGGTCTCTGCAAACTGGTGGCGCCCTGGGAAGAGGAAGTGGGCATTGGGACAGGACCGGGCATATTCCACATCACTGTCCCGCCCACCAGCCTCCTCCTCATCCTCCAGCTGACTCACAGAACCCTGCAAATAAAGTATGACAATATTTTATCATTAAATTTGATATATCCTAGCTTCCCCTATCTTTTTTATGACAGAATGATACTCTCAATTAAACTACTACTGACCATTATATATGTTCAGTATGTATGTAGGTATTGCAAGGGTTTGTAAGTGCTAATATTTAAAGGTACATGTGAATAAGAGCAAGATGACAGTGAGTAACTGGTTTAAGAAATTAGTACTGTACCTTGGAGTAAATTAGATAAGAGATGAAAGTACCAGAAAAAAGTAAAAAATAGATTACTCCAAAGTAAAAAAGCAATGATTGCAATGAAAGCACTGATCAAAGTAAAAAAGTCAAGTATCCTTCTCATATTAAATAAATCTAGTATTAATTTCAGAGCTACCATGGATGTAGTGATGCAGACTGACCGGAACAACTGTGAGGTTGGAGAGTCGTGCCAGGGAGAGGGGCAGAAGGTGAGCCTCAGTAGTAAATATAAATTGGTCCATGTCCACAATCAGGTCAGACGGATGTGCAAACAGCAGGTACAGGTACTTAAAGGTTTCTGACAGCACAAATGAGTCCATCCTGAAATATAGAATTGGAAAACATTTTTCACATGAAATTCTTTTATACTAGCGATACTTGCTCAACCCTCTGCTGTCTAAGGATGATTATATATGATCAGTTTTAACTGAAGACAAAATCTGCACAGATAATATGGAATCCTGCCAATGCAACTGCACACTGTGGATTTTGGTAGTTATATCTTTGATACATCGTGGACAGACAGGATTGAGCTCTGCAATTGGTCCCCACCACTACCAACACCAATAACCGAGGCCGAAATGTGGCCACCATCCAGACTTTCTGACATATCAGAAAAAGCTAGATGCATCCATTGTATCCAGGATGCAACATAGCACCCCACTCTATTAAACACAATATGAAAGACTGCAATTCACACAACCACACTTGTCAACAACACAACATACACTCTTTGAGAGCACTGTGGGAAAGCCCGGTTCAGGTCATGGCCTTTCTCAGGGGCTTGGGGCTACTCAGCCAGACAGCTTGAGGAACTTCAACAACAACTGTTTATACAATCAAGCTACATCTGTCCATATTAAAAAAACACAATTCATGCCACACCTGTCCTCGTGGACACCAGTGCGTACGTCCTTGACAGCAGCGTAGCCACATGGGACCCACGCATGCTTTTGGAGGAGACGCAGGATGTGCTCACCAACCCTCAGGTAATAAGGGTCATCTGTGGCCTGATACAGTAGGTATGTGGACTCAAGAAACTCTGGACGCAGCGGGTGTTGGCCCCAGTGAACCTGTCAAAGATAATGAGGAGTTAAATGGCTGCCAGTAAATATATTTGAAAGCTGACAACTCCTTCAAATTATAACATAACTTAGACCAGTATAATGTGGTAGTCTGTTGCTTATCAAAACCTCTGGCCTTCCCCAGATATATTACTGTGCAATGCTGTGTGATTGGTATGGACATGAAGGAAGAATGACTAGACATTAAAAATATTTTGGCCATTTAGGAACCTTTAAAATCTATGTCTCAAAGTAGAATTCATGGGAGTTTCAGGTGGGGAGTAGCAAGTTGCATCACATCCCATTTTAACCTAAATGTTTTTAAATTGTACTCTTAATAATATTTAAAAAAGTGAAGGATTAAATGTAAGAAATCTCATTTCATACAATGTGTTACTCCTGCTTCCCCCATTATCTTCAGAAAAAGAATGTAGTAAGAGAGTGGATAACAAGTCAGACCTGGAAATCTGTAGTGAAAGCCTCAGGCAAGAAGTTGTGTCTCTGGATCACCTGGTACAGCATTTCGTGGGTCTCAATGGCTGGCTTGATGTCTCCCTTCAGCACCTGGCAAAAAAATCACAAAATATTTCGTGCAGGGTAGGATACATTTTTATTTGACAAACCATGTGTTAGGCTTTTGGCAATGGTTATCTCACTGAAAGAGGAAGTTCATTTCTGTTTGTTTGTCCTGTATGGAAACCAATGGAATTCCATTTAAAACCACTCCAGCAGGGGAAAATTTAAATTACTCAAAAAAATTTCAATACATACTATCCCAATATTTAAATAAACCCAGAGAATACTAGGTACTTCTAGTACAGTACAGTATACTAATATACCATACTTTATCAACTCAGAGAGATTTTACATAATTATTGTGATTGACATATCACAATTATTATGGTTGACATATAATATATATATATCAGATCCATCAATTACAATCCCTGATGCATAAAGCATTAATTTATGAAGTAGTGTCTAGTACAAGCAAAAAAAGATTGCATACCTGCAGACCAGGCCAGAATGCAAGGAGAGCATCCATAAAGTTGCGAGAGGTCGTGTGAGGGCGGTGCATGTGGACATCCAGTAGCATGGGACCTTGGCTGATGTATTTCATCACCGCACTATAATGCTGAATAAAACAAGGGACTTATCAATCCCATGCATTACCATCCTATAGCATGTATCATAAGTATTAAGCACAAACAGCATGGAGTACTTCCATTATACAAAGTTCCAATTATAGTAACATGATAATCTTTATTGGATGTATGGTCACAGTGCTAAAACTTCCACCAATTTATAGAATTGAGCTGGGCATTGAACCAGAGTGACTTGAGAAAAGGTATAGTACCTTTAACAAAAAGAACATGACATCTAAGAAGGATGCACCAAGCAATCTACTCCCTGAAGCCAGTGCATCACTATAATCTTAACATAATGAACTGACACAACACATTGTACTTACTTTATTGAATCTCTCCAGGTAGCCTTCATCTCCCAACAGGACATATGCCTTCAGCAAGTATTCATAATAGGAGTCTATACCTGCCCCCACGCCTGAATCACGCCTCACCCAATCACCTGCCACACACACCAACAAAATCAGAATGGACTTATTGTAGGCCTATGTCTTTTTCCCACGTTCCCCTAATCTCCCATCTTCCCTGCCACTTAGCCCAACTCCCTAATATATCCCTCTACTACCCTATCTCCCATGCCAATTTTCAGTAACCAACACTCCCTCCTCACCACTACTTCTAGTAACTCCACTCTTCCCTAATACGAGTACTAATACGAATAATAATGTATTTCAATCAGTCAATGGATAACTAAAGGCACTCCATGGATTAAACTATACCTAATCATATATGCTGACAAAATTTGCCTTCAATGAGTTATAAATCATGAACCAGCCAATAAGCTATCATATAGTCAGCCCCCAAATTATAAAATCATATACTAGTAGAGCATAATGGTAACACTAACTGTGGAGGAGCCAAATTTGATGATATTCTGCTGCTACAATTTTAGATACAAATCATCTTTAATAAGGCACCCTCATGGGGTGTTTCCACTTATATTTTTGTTCATTTTTATTACACTCTATTCAGGCTACTGGGTGTAGGTGTACTGACCTGAGTGTACATTGAGTACAGTGCCAACCAAGTCACTTCCCCGGTGACGCTGTGACCACAGACGATCCATGGCCTGCCGAGCCTTCTCCTCAAACACAGGGTCACCAGTCAACCGGGACAGTGCTGCAAACTCCAGGATGATGGTGCCGGCACATGCTGTACAAGTGTCACGAGAACCTTGTAGCTTGGCCGACTTCATTCCATACTTGAGATTTACCTGGAATACATTATGAAAGTATCATCTCTTTTCCTATATGAAAATTCACATTGAGTTAATTTCAAAATTAAACTGGTACTGTATTTCTTAAACTGTGACAATTAATTTATCATATTCATCCCATACTACCATAAGATTAATTATATATATGGGAAAAACTCTAAACTGCCTTGAATGCTCATCTAAATTATTGGGGATTTGACCTGATAGAAGAGGCTGATTGAGATTGTTAGGTGGGCCATGTGGAAATGAGGTTGGTGATACCTTTGCATGTGGTATGCCAGTAGTGGTGTTGAAGGCAGGGAGGAGGCGTGTGGCCAGGTCCCGTGCCATGGTCAGTAGTTCACCACGGTACCATCCCAACACACCATACACCTGTATTAGTACGCAAAATAAACCCATCCAATTTTTTACCTTAAATGCAATATTATTTAAGTAAAATAAACAAAACAGTCAGAAATGGAAGTAGATTGTTCTTAAGAAAAAGCAGCAAAATTATTACAAAATCATACAAATACAGTATACTAACAATATATTTTGAGAATGAATGATTATTGCATAAGAAGAGAACTGAAGGGGACAAAACATTACTTGGTTGAGGTGGTCAGCAAGAATGTGAGCCGATATGAGTCCTCCCACCATGCGAATGTTGGTCTCAAACACGGACACGACCACATCACTATCAAAGGACACATCACGCACTACCAAGCGAACCACTCTGTCAAACTCCTCCATGTCCCCCATCACCACCAGGGTGTCCAGGGAATCCACTAGTGTCAGGGAGAAGCTGCAGGCAGGGAAGAGTGGCCAGGGTCAGGGTGATTGGGGAGTGAGGGAGAGTTTGGGGAAGAGCGGAAGGGGTAAGGGAGAGTTTGGGGAAGAGTGGTTGGGGTGTGAGGGAAACTTTGGGGAAGAGTGGTCAGGTTCAGGGTGGTGGGGGGCATGAAGGAAACTTGTGGGCAGACAAATTATTGAATCCCTACATAATTTTTTTAACTCTGTGATAACTAGGGTTGGAAAAGAGTTGACAAGGAATCTGGAAAAATGTTGCAGACATGTTGTTGGGCTATATCAAAATAATATATTATAATTATTACTGTACTAATAGTCTCCATTAACTATTCAAAATATTCATATCAAGTACTGTACAAGCTTTGTCATATCCAAAAGTTTTCCATTAAATATGTTTTATGGAAAGGAGTCAAACACATTGTGTAAGTTCATATTCTCTTAATGGGAGAAATCTTGATGACAAAGTGGAGGGCTATTGAATCCTCCAAACTATGTCATAACACAGATTCCTTATTAGTGACAATGAGATTATTTGTTCCCTGGGGTAGTTTGAAGTAATCAGTAGCCCTCTAATTTACCAACAACCTTTAAATAATAGATGAACACTTACTTGCCAAGCGTGTCATCAATGTCGCCTCGTGATTGGTCCACTTCCCGCCACCTCGGCTTACAACTGAGGGGCATCAACTCATCTGCTGGGTAGGCATTGTCCTGAAATGACAAATTAATGTAATACATAATCTACATGCATGTACAAAAATACAAAAGTAGGGATAGGAACACTATTATCCATCATCAAAATTATTGATCCATATTTAGCTATGACATAATCAGAAATGAATGATGTATGAGAAACAGGTGGAAGAATGGATGTACAGTATATGAATTATTAGGATTATGGGGACACACCTGTACCGAATGATTTAATTACCTAAGAATTATATAACATTTTACCAAAACTAAACTTCAGAGTATACCGTATGTGATAAAAGGCCAATAGTCAAATGTTAGAGTATCATGCACAAAATGTTAAAGGCAAGAGATTATTTTTCAGTTACAAATGACATTTGAAATAACATTCTGACAGCAATGGGGCCAGGAAAGAAAAAGGAGGGAGATAATTTCAGGTCCTTATCATATCAGCTGGGTGTTCCCCAAATATGAAACCAAAAGTAATTAAATCCAGTTTGTCAAGGTACAGACTACTAGATATATACATATATACTGTATACGGCATTTACTCAACATTAACAATACCAAATTAAGAGGAGAACCTCTGTTTGATAAATTGGAGGGCTGTTGTTTTCTCTAAATTATGCCATGAAATAAACATGGGGTCTATATCGCCACATTATTTGGAGGATTCAATAGCCCTCAATTTTACAGTTAAAAGGGTTTCTCTACTCAAGACACCAGAAATTTATCACTCTACTGAGAGACAACAAATCTTCATATACAACTACTGTACACAAAATAATTCTTACAAATTTGTATTTACCTGAAAAGTATAAGAAATGAACAGTATAACCTACACAGAGTACCATATTACTTTTACAAGTTTACAATTTCTAGAATATTAAGGGGAAATTATTTTGTTGGTAACTTGAAAAGTCTGCAATTCCTCCAAACTACAGTATGCCAAAACACAGATCTACTATTAATACCATTGAGGACCTCTTTTTTCTGGTATAGTTAGGATGAGTTAGTAGCCTTCCAATTTGAGAACATGAGAATTCCCCCTTCATAACTAGCCATATCATTTTCAACATAAAGTTGTACATGTAAATAAACACGACTTGACTCACCATATAGGCATTGTACGCATGGTAAAACATCTCCCTTGCCTCCTCTCTGAAAATATAATTATATATTACATACATTACCACAAGCAAAGTTCAGAATATACATGTACTGTATACACTTCCTAAATATTATATCAACTTACTATCTAATTATTTGCTTTTAGTCTTTTTTGATAATTGTTTTGCAGTCACATCTCAAATCAAACTGACCTACCAATACTGTATCTATACAGGACAATATATAAGTGTTATATTAAGGAAGTAATACATTTTTGGAACTAAATTCAACAGCATAATAAAGACACGAGTACATAGATGGAAAGACTAAGTATGATATGTGTGAAAATTATATCACATACACAAGAAAAAAAAACATATATAACACTAATAGGTCAAGCTTTTTATATTGGGTTTCATTACAATAATTCTCCGTTCTTGGCTAAGGCCGCTCAGTGTTACCACATCCGGCTAGGAATTTGCCCCGGTCACTTTATGATAGTTTACACCAGTTATATCCTGGTAGTTTGCCAAGGTTAGATCCCGGTAGTCTGCTGTGATCTAGGTTACGTTAGGTTAAGTCAGAAACACCATAAGTTAGATGAAAAGTGTCTTAGAATGTCCAAAATAGTGGGTAATGATACTAAATTATACAACATAGTGAACGGAGTACTTCTGTAATTCTACCTTATATTTTCCTGCAGATCAAAATACACATACATACACATACGAAAAAAAAGAAGAAAAAAAAAAAAAACGTCACTAATAGGTCAAACTTTTTAAATATTTTTCTGCACGTCAAAAAATATATATACACACAAACACACACACACACAAAAACAAAACACAAAAAATAAAATAAAAATAAAAAAATACGACACTTAATAGGTCAAGCCTTTATTTTTCGTTAGGTCAAAATACCGAGGTAAATAAAGTGCCATAATTCACTTCTTAACCAAATTGTATGATTGAAATAATGAAGGAAATAACGTGTATATAATTCACTAGTTATCCACATTGCATGGTGAAAATAATGAGTGAAATAAATGAATGAAATAAATGTGTATATAAATTCGTATCTTACTTGAGGATGAGCCTTTCTTCCTCGGACATGGTAGGGGGGTCATTTGAAGCACTTATTACGAGCCATGACGCGCCTAAAATGAATAAATAACAACTATAATACATGGAACACATATTTAGGATTGGTATTATGTCCTTTTCGTTAACAATGGCATGGTTAGTTTGGTCAGAGGGCGAGTTTTTTAGATGAGGGCCCGCCAGCCATGTTATTATGTTGCCAACAGCTGATTCAAGATGGCCGACACTCAGGATTCACACACTCTTTACACTTGTACATACATAGGGATTCACACACTTGTACACGTCACACACACACACACTATTTCTCTCTCTCTCTCTCTCTCTCTCTCTCTCTCTCTCTCTCTCTTTTTATACACATACATACGCTACACACACACACGCGCTATAGACTCACTCACATACACACACTCTTTTTTTTCTCTCCTTTTTTTGTTCTCTCTCTCTCTCTCTCTCTCTCTCTCTCTCTCTCTCTCTCTCTCTCTCTCTCTCATAACTTTTGCAATTTCTGTCATCGATTTTAACGATCATTTCCTTCCTAAACTTAAACTTTATTAACGAGTATGTGATGCCTGTTTGAGCCAGCAATTAATCTTCTATCTTTGCAATATATTCACCCCTGTAATATAAGTTTTAGTTGTTTTCATGACCAGCGAAGTTCCTGCATAAAGAGGAAATTTAATGTGCTTCACAATGATATGACCAAACCACCTCCATAACTCAAAAATTATCAATAAATGGAAGTTAATTAATTGTGATTGACTTTGATCTAGATAGTGATCGCAATGAACTCTGCTGGAGATATAATATAGAGCTTTTAGTTAAAAGGTGTTGTTGTATCATTATATTTTGATATGATACTGATTTATTTGCAAGATGGAAGGAAATTATCCGTGGTTATTTGATTGTGGCTGTACATACGTTAATTGGTTGCTTCATACTATAGTAAAACCGAATTTAACCGATGACAGACCATGGAGAAAGAAAAAAAAAAAAAAATACATACATTTTTACTACAACGACCTTCACACGACATATAATAATCCCATAGCCAAAAATAAATTGTACTTCACAAAAAATGCCATACGTGATTTGATTAATTAATGATATATATATATATTTACCTATTATTAGGACTAGTACAAAATAATATGGTGTCGTGAAAAATATTAAGACGTATAGACTATAGTTACATATCCTAATTAAATTATACTTCACCCAAATGTCGTGTTTTGATTGATTAACTGCATGTGTGT
>JAWZYT010002086.1:167500-170000 GCA_034508575.1 Petrolisthes manimaculis | reverse complement strand
TAATAATAATAATAATAATAATAATAATAATAATAATAAAAAAGAAAAAAAAAATCCATCTGAAAAGAAATAATAATAATAATAATAATAATAATAATAATAATAATAATAATAATAATAATAAAAAAAAAAAAAATCCATCTGAAAAGAAATAATAATAATAATAATAATAATAATAAAAAAGAAAAAAAAATTCCATCTGAAAAGAAATAATAATAATAATAATAATAAAAAAGTAAAAAAAATCCATCTGAAAAGAAATAATAATAATAATAATAATAATAATAATAATAATAATAATAAAAAAGAAAAAAAAATCCATCTGAAAAGAAATAATAATAATAATAATAATAATAATAATAATAATAATAATAATAATAATAATAATAATAATAATAATAATAATAAAAAAGAAAAAAAAATCCATCTGAAAAGAAATAATAATAATAATAATAATAATAATAATAATAATAATAATAATAATAATAATAATAATAATAATAAAAAAGAAAAAAAATCCATCTGAAAAGAAATAATAATAATAATAATAATAATAAAAAAGTAAAAAAAATCCATCTGAAAAGAAATAATAATAATAATAATAATAATAATAATAATAATAATAATAAAAAAGAAAAAAAAATCCATCTGAAAAGAAATAATAATAATAAATAATAATAATAATAATAATAATAATAATAATAAAAAAGAAAAAAAAAATCCATCTGAAAAGAAATAATAATAATAATAATAATAATAATAATAATAATAATAAAAAAAAAGAAAAAAAATTCCATCTGAAAAGAAATAATAATAATAATAATAATAATAATAATAATAATAATAATAAAAAAGAAAAAAAATTCCATCTGAAAAGAAATAATAATAATAATAATAATAATAACAATAATAAAAAAGAAAAAAAAATCCATCTGAAAAGAAATAATAATAATAATAATAATAATAATAATAATAATAATAATAATAATAACAATAAAAAAGAAAAAAAAATCCATCTGAAAAGAAATAATAATAATAATAATAAAAATAATAATAATAATAAAGAAAAAAAAATCCATCTGAAAAGAAATAATAATAATAATAATAAAAAAGTAAAAAAAATCCATCTGAAAAGAAATAATAATAATAATAATAATAATAATATAAAAGAAAAAAAATTCCATCTGAAAAGAAATAATAATAATAATAATAATAATAATAATAATAATAATAATAATAATAATAATAATAATAATAATAATAAAAAAGAAAAAAAATTCCATCTGAAAAGAAAAAATAATAATAATAATAATAATAATAATAATAATAATAATAATAATAATAATAATAATAATAATAATAATAATAATAATAAAAAAGAAAAAAAACTCCATCTGAAAAGAAAAAATAATAATAATAATAATAATAATAATAATAATAATAATAATAATAATAATAATAATAATAATAATAATAATAAAGAAGAAAAAAAATTCCATCTGAAAAGAAATAATAATAATAATAATAATAATAATAATAATAATAATAATAATAATAATAATAATAATAATAATAATAATAATAATAATAAAAAAGAAAAAAAATTCCATCTGAAAAGAAATAATAATAATAATAATAATAATAATAATAATAATAATAATAATAATAATAATAATAAAAAAGAAAAAAAACTCCATCTGAAAAGAAATAATAATAATAATAATAATAATAATAATAATAATAATAATAATAATAATAATAATAATAATAATAAAAAAGAAAAAAAAATCCATCTGAAAAGAAATAATAATAATAATAATAATAATAATAATAAAAAAGAAAAAAAATTCCATCTGAAAAGAAATAATAATAATAATAATAATAATAATAATAATAATAATAATAATAATAATAATAATAATAATAATAATAAAGAAAAAAAATCCATCTGAAAAGAAATAATAATAATAATAATAATAATAATAATAATAATAATAATAATAATAATAATAATAATAATAATAATTATAAAAAAGAAAGAAAACTCCATCTGAAAAGAAAAAAAAATAATAATATTAATAATAATAATAATAATAATAATAATAATAATAATAATAATAATAATAATAAAGAAGAAAAAAAATTCCATCTGAAAAGAAATAATAATAATAATAATAATAATAATAATAATAATAATAATAATAATAATAATAATAATAATAATAATAATAATAATAATAATAATAATAATAATAAAAAAGAAAAAAAATTCCATCTGAAAAGAAATAATAATAATAATAATAATAATAATAATAATAATAATAAAAAAGAAAAAAAACTCCATCTGAAAAGAAATAATAATAATAATAATAATAATAATAATAATAATAATAATAATAATAATAATAATAATAATAATAAAAAAGAAAAAAAATTCCATCTGAAAAGAAAAAATAATAATAATAATAATAATAATAATAATAATAATAATAATAATAAT
>JAWZYT010002086.1:15000-152500 GCA_034508575.1 Petrolisthes manimaculis | reverse complement strand
GGTTCTGTAAGGTAAGGTAAATAGGATTATAATTCAGTACTTACCGTCTGTTGTCTTGTTGGTTATTCTATGTTCCACTCCACCAGTAGATGTTGCTCCACACATCGCCTCTCTTATTATTATTAATCACTTGTAATACTCATATCTTTCATGTTGTAACACTATAATCACTTGTAATACTCATATATCCTTTATGTTGTAACACTATTGTTCGTCACTATGCTAAGTTTCATAGCATTATTTTGGAGTATATATATTGTTCCTGAATATACACATCCACTTTCCAATTGGGCACACACGCAGTATATTGGTATAGAGTATATACCAATATATAACTTTATATATATACAGTATATATGATCTGGACATAGAGGCCTAGACCTGCGTCCAGTACTGCTGTCAGGTTCTGTAAGGTAAGGTAAATAGTTTGCCCTGGTCCACATTAAGTTAGGTTAGGTTAGGTCACAGTAGAACAAGACCCTGAATATGATCTGGACATAGAGGCGTAGACCTGCGTCCAGTACCGTACTGCTGTAAGGTTCTGTAAGGTAAGGTAAATAGGATAATAATTCAGTACTTACCGTCTGTTGTCTTGTTGGTTATTCTATGTTCCACTCCACCAGTAGATGTTGCTCCACACATCGCCTCTCTTATTATTATTAATCACTTGTAATACTCATATCTTTCATATTGTATCACTATAATCACTTGTAACACTATTGTTCGTCACTATGCTAAGTTTCATAGCATTATTTTGGAGTATATACAGGGTGATTCAGAAATGCGTGCCGAAAATCCGCAGGTGTATTCCTGGCACATAATTGAATGTAAATTAGTCAATAACGATTTTGGAAATTCTCAATAGTTTATAAGTTATAGTGCCTTCAAGATTTGAAGAGTGTGTTTAAATCTAGGGATTGTACCATAATCTTTCAGACACGTGTGAAATTACTTAACTCCCCAGAAGGCTGTATAGAAGAACAGATACAGAGAAATGGATGGGGAAAAGATACTCTGGCTGGATTTACAGAGGGAGATAGGATTGAGAACAATATTGTTATACTGAGATACTGTATTGAGAAATCATTCATAAATAAGAAATCATTAGTTGTAATTTCAATAGATTTTGCGAAAGCTTTCGACAGCATAAAAAGAGAAATAATGGTAGAAAAGCTAAAGGACTGTAAAGTAAATGAAAAAGTTATAGATACTATTACAAAATTATATCAAGGAGACAAAACAAAGATAAAGTTAGAAGAAGATGAAAATCAAGTATGAAAATCTACAGAAAATGGAGAGAAAAGTTGGGTGGCCAAGAAAAAGTGTATGATAATAAAGAATCCTCAATAGTGCTATTCAAGTGTAGAACAAATAACCTTAACTTGGGAGATAGAAAAAGATGTGAATCAGCCAACAAATTGTATTATGTGTGATAGCGAACTAGAGGATTTAAATAATTTTATTCTGCAATGTCCTGCTTATCAGGAAGAAAGAGTTAAAAGCCCTATGTTACAACAACCCTACCAGCAAGACCAAGAATTTATTATAGGTGAAGTGTTATTTAATAATCAGGAAATAGAGAAAACTAAATTAATTTTGTATAATTTTTGGAAGAAAAGAGAGAGGAAAAGGAAAGATATACAAGCTCAATTAGTGCCATAGAAAACACCCAGACACCATAAGACCATAATAGGACCACATCAGGAAGTGTCGGTACTAAGACACTACTTCCGCCATCTATCTGATCTGATCTGAAGAAATGTGTGTCATGACTGTTCAAACTTTGAAGGCACTATAACTTATAAACTATTGAGAATTTCCAAAATCATTATTGACTAATTTACATTCAATTATGTGCCAGGAATACACCTGCGGATTTTCGGCACGCATTTCTGAATCACCCTGTATATTGTTCCTGAATATACACATCCACACACACACAGTATATTGGTATAGAGTATATACCAATGTAATGACACCACTGTATCCTTAAATTTAAATCACGGAGGAGCGGTAGGCCTACGAGACCCGTACGGCACGTAGGCCATGACTAGACTGACTGCCCAGCAGCCCAACCCACCACCGCCTGGGCTGTAACGGTTTTTCAGGGGGGGGGGGGTGTGGTGGTGGGTTGTTAAACGCTCGAAACCATTTTCTCTTTTTGTTATGCCTGTTATGAATTTAAGAACATTAATTTGTGTTGTATACGATGTGTGATTAAAGGTACGATGGATCCATAGACAAACAACATCAGGGCCATTCGTACCATTACCATACCATCGTACAATACAATGGATATAGTAATTCCTGCCATACGATATCATTGTTTATTTTGGTCGTTGAGATTAGATCCGGTAGTTCGGTAGTTTGCCGATTATTAAGGATAGTTTCACAGTGGCTTTGTTATGATCCTATTTAAATGTAAAAAAGATGTAAAATGTAAATAGGGTAATACCAGATAATATCAAAGTAGGCAATGGAACTGTTGATAGAGTGTGGGAATATAAATATTTAGTAGGTGTTGTAATTAATGAAGCATTGCGAGGAACAGCTAATAATACTGTAGTGTATAAGAAATGTAGACAGGGAATTCATTTTATAAGTGTGTTGAAATCATTAAGAGTAGATAGAAGTATACTCACCTTATTCTACAGGTCAGTGGTGGAATCCGTTATATGTTTTTCGATTATTGTTTGGTATGGACGTCTAACAAAAAAAGAAAAATATAAAGCAAATAAAATAGTTAAATCTGCGAAGAGATCTGGGGTTGAGTGTGCAACAATAAGTGACCTGTATAATAAGTTGGTGTTAAAACAAACAGATAAGATTATGTTTGATATAAACCCTCCTTTGCATAACAATTACGTGTTCTTAAGTGGGGGTGTGGGAACAGGGGACAGGCTTGGGGTGTTTAGGGGGGTGCGGGAGTGGGGGAACAGGCTTGGGGGGGTTTGGGGAGGTTAGGAGGGTGCGGGAATAGGTTACAAGCTACCTTAGCCTGTCCCCCTATTCCCGCACCCCCCAGTTCCCCCTCAAGCCTGTCCCCTAATTCCCACACCCCCTTAAGATCAGGTAAAAGGTTGACAGTTCCTAAGGCTACCAAAGATCGGTTCAAAGATTCATTTGTTCCTAATAGTATTTCACATTTTTAATGGTACGGTATCACGATGAAGGTAGATGAATGTACACTATATTGGTTTTATACTTTTTACATTGTACTGTATGTGTGTGTGTATGTATGTACGTATATTTGTGTAGGTATTTATGTATGGGTGTATTTATGTATGTATGTGTGAAGGTAGATGATGTAGACTTTTATTTGTTTTATACTTTTACATTGTACTGCATGTGTGTGTGTGTATGTGTGTATGTAGGTATATATGTATATGTGTGTGTGTGGGTGTATATATGGATGTATGTGTGTGTGTGTGGGATTGCAGTATGTTAAACCTTTTATCATATAGATCTTGTATTTTGACAATAGAGTTTATTTTACATTATACCCTCTATTTTAAGTATGTGTGCAAAGTTTTTAATATTATGTGTGTGATAGGTGAGACATGTATGATTCCCTAATGTGTTACGTGTAATGTGAAGTTATTCATTGTCCTTCACTCATACTTTCTCCAAACTATCTCCTCTCTCTCTCATATATATATATATATATATATATATATATATATATATATATATATATATATATATATATATATATATATATATATATATATATATATGCAGTAACTTCAAATACACCATGAAGCAAATAGATGCAAAACAACCACTGGAGAAAGGAAACAGAAACAGTGAGTACTTTCGTTTAATACATCTTCAGACTCTGTCTGAATATATATATATATATATATATATATATATATTTCCCTTCCCTTCCCCACCCCCTTCCCCTTCCCCTTCCCATGTCCCTCCCCTCCCCCTTCCCCTTCCCATGTCCCTCCCCTCCCCTACCCCTCCCCTCCCCCAGTCCAAGTCCAACGGTCATAATGGTCGTTGCCCAACCCACCACCACCAGCAGGGTCTAACGGCTATCCTGCTGGCTGGGTGGGTGTGGTTTGTTTTGGTCGTTAAGATTAGAGACGGTAGTTTGGTAGTTTGATACGCCGATTATTAAGGCTAGTTTCACAGTGGTTTGTTATGATCCTATTTAAATGTAAAAAAGACCAAAGAGATGATATTTACACAAGAAATAGGGTAATACCAGATAATATCAAAGTAGGCAATGGAACTGTTGATAGAGTGTGGGAATATAAATATTTAGTAGGTGTTGTAATTAATGAAGCATTGCGAGGAACAGCTAATAATACTGTAGTGTATAAGAAATGTAGACAGGGAATTCATTTTATAAGTGTGTTGAAATCATTAAGAGTAGATAGAAGTATACTCACCTTATTCTACAGGTCAGTGGTGGAATCCGTTATATGTTTTTCGATTATTGTTTGGTATGGACGTCTAACAAAAAAAGAAAAATATAAAGCAAATAAAATAGTTAAATCTGCGAAGAGATCTGGGGTTGAGTGTGCAACAATAAGTGACCTGTATAATAAGTTGGTGTTAAAACAAACAGATAAGATTATGTTTGATATAAACCCTCCTTTGCATAACAATTACGTGTTCTTAAGTGGGGGTGTGGGAACAGGGGACAGGCTTGGGGTGTTTAGGGGGGTGCGGGAGTGGGGGAACAGGCTTGGGGGGGTTTGGGGAGGTTAGGAGGGTGCGGGAATAGGTTACAAGCTACCTTAGCCTGTCCCCCTATTCCCGCACCCCCCAGTTCCCCCTCAAGCCTGTCCCCTAATTCCCACACCCCCTTAAGATCAGGTAAAAGGTTGACAGTTCCTAAGGCTACCAAAGATCGGTTCAAAGATTCATTTGTTCCTAATAGTATTTCACATTTTTAATGGTACGGTATCACGATGAAGGTAGATGAATGTACACTATATTGGTTTTATACTTTTTACATTGTACTGTATGTGTGTGTGTATGTATGTACGTATATTTGTGTAGGTATTTATGTATGGATGGATGTATGTGTGAAGGTAGATGATGTAGACTTTTATTTGTTTTATACTTTTACATTGTACTGCATGTGTGTGTGTGTATGTGTGTATGTAGGTATATATGTATATGTGTGTGTGTGGGTGTATATATGGATGTATGTGTGTGTGTGTGGGATTGCACTATGTTAAACCTTTTATCATATAGATCTTGTATTTTGACAATAGAGTTTATTTTACATTATACCCTCTATTTTAAGTATGTGTGCAAAGTTTTTAATATTATGTGTGTGATAGGTGAGACATGTATGATTCCCTAATGTGTTACGTGTAATGTGAAGTTATATTTGTATTCATTGTCCTTCACTCTTACTTTCTCCAAACTATCTCCTCTCTCTCTCATATATATATATATATATATATATATATATATATATATATATATATATATATATATATATATATATATATATATATATATATATATATATATATATATATATATATATATGCAGTAACTTCAAATACACCATGAAGCAAATAGATGCAAAACAACCACTGGAGAAAGGAAACAGAAACAGTGAGTACTTTCGTTTAATACATCTTCAGACTCTGTCTGAATATATATATATATATATATATATATATATATATATATATATATATATATATATATATATATATTTCCCTTCCCTTCCCCACCCCCTTCCCCTTCCCCTTCCCATGTCCCTCCCCTCCCCCTTCCCCTTCCCATGTCCCTCCCCTCCCCTACCCCTCCCCTCCCCCAGTCCAAGTCCAACGGTCATAATGGTCGTTGCCCAACCCACCACCACCAGCAGGGTCTAACGGCTATCCTGCTGGCTGGGTGGGTGTGGTTTGTTTTGGTCGTTAAGATTAGAGACGGTAGTTTGGTAGTTTGATACGCCGATTATTAAGGCTAGTTTCACAGTGGTTTGTTATGATCCTATTTAAATGTAAAAAAGACCAAAGAGATGATATTTACACAAGAAATAGGGTAATACCAGATAATATCAAAGTAGGCAATGGAACTGTTGATAGAGTGTGGGAATATAAATATTTAGTAGGTGTTGTAATTAATGAAGCATTGCGAGGAACAGCTAATAATACTGTAGTGTATAAGAAATGTAGACAGGGAATTCATTTTATAAGTGTGTTGAAATCATTAAGAGTAGATAGAAGTATACTCACCTTATTCTACAGGTCAGTGGTGGAATCCGTTATATGTTTTTCGATTATTGTTTGGTATGGACGTCTAACAAAAAAAGAAAAATATAAAGCAAATAAAATAGTTAAATCTGCGAAGAGATCTGGGGTTGAGTGTGCAACAATAAGTGACCTGTATAATAAGTTGGTGTTAAAACAAACAGATAAGATTATGTTTGATATAAACCCTCCTTTGCATAACAATTACGTGTTCTTAAGTGGGGGTGTGGGAACAGGGGACAGGCTTGGGGGGTGCGGGAGTGGGGGAACAGGCTTGGGGGGGTTTGGGGAGGTTAGGAGGGTGCGGGAATAGGTTACAAGCTACCTTAGCCTGTCCCCCTATTCCCGCACCCCCCAGTTCCCCCTCAAGCCTGTCCCCTAATTCCCACACCCCCTTAAGATCAGGTAAAAGGTTGACAGTTCCTAAGGCTACCAAAGATCGGTTCAAAGATTCATTTGTTCCTAATAGTATTTCACATTTTTAATGGTACGGTATCACGATGAAGGTAGATGAATGTACACTATATTGGTTTTATACTTTTTACATTGTACTGTATGTGTGTGTGTATGTATGTACGTATATTTGTGTAGGTATTTATGTATGGGTGTATTTATGTATGTATGTGTGAAGGTAGATGATGTAGACTTTTATTTGTTTTATACTTTTACATTGTACTGCATGTGTGTGTGTGTATGTGTGTATGTAGGTATATATGTATATGTGTGTGTGTGGGTGTATATATGGATGTATGTGTGTGTGTGTGGGATTGCACTATGTTAAACCTTTTATCATATAGATCTTGTATTTTGACAATAGAGTTTATTTTACATTATACCCTCTATTTTAAGTATGTGTGCAAAGTTTTTAATATTATGTGTGTGATAGGTGAGACATGTATGATTCCCTAATGTGTTACGTGTAATGTGAAGTTATTCATTGTCCTTCACTCATACTTTCTCCAAACTATCTCCTCTCTCTCTCATATATATATATATATATATATATATATATGCAGTAACTTCAAATACACCATGAAGCAAATAGATGCAAAACAACCACTGGAGAAAGGAAACAGAAACAGTGAGTACTTTCGTTTAATACATCTTCAGACTCTGTCTGAATATATATATATATATATATATATATATATATTTCCCTTCCCTTCCCCACCCCCTTCCCCTTCCCCTTCCCATGTCCCTCCCCTCCCCCTTCCCCTTCCCATGTCCCTCCCCTCCCCTACCCCTCCCCTCCCCCAGTCCAAGTCCAACGGTCATAATGGTCGTTGCCCAACCCACCACCACCAGCAGGGTCTAACGGCTATCCTGCTGGCTGGGTGGGTGTGGTTTGTTTTGGTCGTTAAGATTAGAGACGGTAGTTTGGTAGTTTGATACGCCGATTATTAAGGCTAGTTTCACAGTGGCTTAATTAGGTTTGTTATGATCCTCGCGGTGTGCGAGGAAGGTGATAAAATTCACTTCGTTGATTTGTCAATTTCTGTCGTATATTTTTCCATATGACTTTCTTAACATACATATGAAATGTAGTAGAAAGACTCCTGTCTCTCTGGGTACAACCATATGCTGAACACGCCAGCATTATCTTAAACAATGGCAAATAATGATGGTGAAATTGATGGTCCGAGGTGATGAGCTGAGGTTTGTTTTGAGTCAATAGGGAGTTTGTAGGGAGGACAGCCGACCAATAGAAAATTGGCTTCACCTCTGTGACGTCATGCTGCCTCCTCTTAGATTATACCTCCATGGGTAGAAGGGAGGTAGGACACACACACACACACACACACGCAATTGCACAAGACCTTCACGCAGACTCAGCAGCAGGTTAAAACACACACACACGCAATTTCACAAGAGTTTCAGGCAGACTTGGCAGGTTAAAATACACGCACGGACGCACATGAACTCTCTCTCTCTCTCTCTCTCTCTCTCTCTCTCGATGTTGCAGGAGAAAGGTGTTGGTGAGCAGGTATAGTTAGTTGTGATCAATGTTGTACCCAGTGTAAAAATGAGGATGGTAAGAGAAAGAAAGTTTTGGGTAGATATTTTTTCCTTCGTATAAGATTAAATGAGAAAGATGCTAAAATGAGGAGAGAGAGAGAGAGAGAGAGAGAGAGAGAGAGGGGGGGGGGGAGGGGGATACATTTTATACTGGGTGATTCAGCATTCCATATTACATAAATAAGGGGGTGCGGGAATAGGGGGACAGGCTTGTGGGGGTTAGGGGGGTGGGAGTGGGGGTGCGGGAGTACGGGGACAGGCTTGTGGGGGTACGGGAATAGGGGACAGGCTTTACCCCCCCCCCAAGCCGCCTGTCCCCCTATTCCCCTCACAACCCCCCATCCCCCCCCCCCTTATGTCCTTGATGCCTGGGAACACAACATATGGTTTGACTGGCAGATTACAACACCTTCCGTAAAAGAGGGACCTAACAACCAACCAACCAACCAAATACGTAGGTGAAATAAAGAACAAAATCCCATTATTATTATTATTATTATTATTATTATTTTTTTTTTTTTTTTTTTTTTTCAGTGTTGGTAATATATTTTGGAGTTGGCAACATTGACTGTCAGGTTATCATTATTGTTTTGTTTTCATTGATATGTTGAGTTTAATTACAAAAGGCCTCAGTGACATTGCCTCACTCGGCACAGCAAACAGCATTAGTTATCTCTCTCTCACTCACTCTCTCCCACTCTGCCTAGCTCTCTCACTCTCTCCCACTCTGCCTCTCTCTCTCATAAGTCTCTCTCATAAAATCTCTCATCAGTCTTGACAAGAGTAAGGAGTAAGTGTTTTTTTTATTATAATATATATATATAGGATTTTCTGGTGAAGGACGGATACATAATAATAATAATAATAATAATAATAATAATAATAATAATAATAATAATAATATATAATTGTGTGTTGATGAATTTGATGGAAGGGTTCAAGTATATATAGAAAATGTATCTCAAATAACTTTTAATTCTCTTTTTAATTGGTGTGTGTGTGTGTGTGTGTGTGTGTATATAATTTCATATATATAGTTATTTCTTGAGTTGCAGTGCATGAGAGGAGTGTTGTGTGTTTGTGTGTGTATGTAAATAATATCACACTTACTCCTTGTTGTGTTGCGTATTGCGTATTGAGTGTTGTGTATTTGTGTGTGTGTGTGTGTCCAAATAATATCAAACTTCCTTCTTGTTGTGTTGCAGTGAGAGGAGTGTTGTTGTTGTTGTTGTTGTTGGTGGTGTGTGTTGCCCAGGAGAGGCCAGTGGTGGAGGTGGCTCAGGGTCGAGTAGTGGGCCTCAACACCACCAGACACAACATTACCTTCTTAGAGTTTCTCAGTATACCTTACGCCCAGCCTCCCGTCGACCACCTCAGGTTTAAGGTTCGTTTAGACTCATACTTAAGGTGGATTGCAAGGTTCTTCTTATTACTTAATAGGAAAGACCTTGGTTGATTGATTGATATTAGGCGCCGCAACAGCCAGGTCATATAGCGCCAGAAAATCGTACTTAAAGATGGTACAGTAATTCGTTTTTGGTACATTGGAGTGTCTTGATTCCTCCAAAGTATGCCAGCCAGGAAACATGACCAAACGAGCAGAATTAATGGTGTTCTGCATGTTGCTTGGAATACTTTGGAGGATTCAGTTGCTCCAGATTGACCAACAAAATTTCCCCCTTAACACATGAATGACCTGTATGTGTGTGTGTTTGTGTGTGTGTGTGTGAACTTTAAGAAACTTCACTTAACACCTGAATGACCTGTGTGTGTGTGTGTGTGTTGTGTTGGAGGTCCTTGTTACATGTGTTGCCTGCCTGCCTCTATAGGACCCGTTGCCTGTGTTGCCTTGGGATGGGGACTTGGACGCCTCACACTTTCCTCCACCCTGTGATCAGCTGGTACTCCTGGGCAACGAGGACTGTCTCTACCTCAATGTTTACACGCCAGAGGTCAGTTAACATGTTTGTTGTATATAGCTACACCAGGTAGAATATATATTTGGCTTACATACATTTCATAAATCTAGTTTGTATATAGGAAGTTTTTCGTATTTTGGCGTACATACATACATTTCATAAATCTAGTTTGTGTACAGGATGTTTTCGTGTTTTGGCATACTGTACATACATTTCATAAATTCAGTTTGTGTATATACTTATTATTGCAGGACGCACTCACCATCGACTACCCAATACCCGTGATGGCTTACATTCATGGAGGAGGTTTTGTCATCGGTTCTTCAGAGTTGTACGACGGGTTTGAAGCCCTGGTGGACAGAGGAGTTATTGTCGTACAGATGCAGTATCGTCTGGGGATCTTTGGTTAGTAGAGCTGAACTTATTGTATGTGTATATGATATGGTATGATGTTGGTGATGTTATTCCTATATGGAGACAAAAATGAATGCTATACAAATATTATAGACGCTTACCTTTTGTGTGTGTGTGTGTGTGTGTCGTTGTACCTTTGTTGTTTGTGTGTGTGTGTGTGTGTTTCGTCGTACCTTTGTTAATGTGTGTGTGTGTTTTTTTTTTAGGGAGATACTACCAATTCCTCCAAACTGCACTAAAATAACAAAATATATATAACAAAAATAACATGAGTAAACCCGATATACTTTACTGTACGTCAGAAAACAGGTCTAGATTAACAGTGATAATGGTGGCCTGTTGTTTGGAATAGTTTGAAGGAATTAGTTGCTCCAGATTTACCCAAACTCTTTCATGCCCCTCTAAGGGTTCCTCTCGACGGAGGACGAGGCAGCACCCGGCAACCAAGGCCTCAGGGACCAGACCTTAGCCCTTACGTGGGTCAAGGACAACATTGCAGCCTTTGGAGGTGACCCTAACAAGTAAGTCCCTTTACACACACACACACACACAAGTAGGTCCCGATCTAATTTACCAGTCAACGTCTCTGTCTGTCTGTCTGTCTCATATATATATATATATATATATTTATTCATCTTGCTGTCCATCTATCATTGATCATTTACACATACTATCATTAAATTATTGGGTTATCATTTTATCTTCGTATTTCGTTGTGTGTTTTCCTTTTAGAGTGACCATCCTCGGGGGCAGTGCAGGAGCCGCTTCCGTCCACTACCAGATGTTGGCCCCTTCTGCAGCAGGTGAGTAAAAATAGTAGAGAGACCCTTATTTGTTTTTGTTATCCTTTCCAATCTTTCACACGGTTAGCAGGTGCATGAGTAGAAACAATACAGGACCCTTACTTGTTGTTATTCCTCCCTACATGTCTTTCACTCGGTTAGCAGCCTGGTGTGTAAAAACAATAAAGGACCCTAACTTGTTATTATGCCTATATGTCTTTCACTCAGTTAGCAGGTGAGTAGAAACAATACAGGACCCTTACTTGTTGTTATTCCTACCTGTCTTTCACTCGGTCACTGGTACTTATATATATATGGAGAAGAATATAGGTGACTGAAAAAGGGGATAAGGAAGACCAAAATGTCACTTTATATAAATACCACATAAATAGAATGAGTAAGAAAGTAGAGATAATAAGCACGAAGTAAATGGAAGGAAATGAGGGACGGATGGAAAATTCAAAGTGAGTATACTATAGTTAAGGAAATGGAAGGAAAGGAGGGACGATTGAAGAACTGAAAGGAAGTAGATAAGGAAATAGAAGGAAAGGAGGGACAGATGGAAAATTCAAAGTGAGTAGTTATGGAAATAGAAGGAAAGGAGGGATGATTGAAGAACTGAGAGGAAGTCCATAGTTTAGGAGTTAATCCAAACACAATAACGTAAAGTTTAACACCGGTAACCTATACTCAGAGATCCAATTAAGACTTTACTGAATACAACTCCTCCTTATCCTCTTTCTCCTCCTACTACTACTACTACTACTACTACTACTACTACTACTACTACTACTACTACTACTACTCCTCCTCCTCCTCCTCCTCCTCCTCCTCCTCCTCCTCCTCCTCCTCCTCCTCCTCCTCCTCCTCCTCCTCCTCCTCCTCCTCCTCCTCCTCCTCCTCCTCCTCCTCCTCCTCCTCCTCCTCCTCCTCCTCCTCCTCCTCCTCCTCCTCCTCCTCCTCCTGTAGGTTTGTTCAGTGGTGCCATAATGGAGAGTGGCACTACACTGAGCCCCTGGAGTAGCGGCCGGGACTTCCTGTGGGCGGCGCAGCAGGTGGCACTGAGGTGAGACACAACAAACCCTACATTGATTCATTGAGTATAGTAGGTGCCGCAACAGCGAGGTCATATAACGCCAGATAAAAAGGTGATAGATAGAGAGGTGTATGTGACAGCAAGAACAAACACTCCATTGATTGATTGATTGGTTGATTGATTGATTATAGGTGCTGCAACAGAGAGGTCATATAGCAACAGAGAAAAAGGTGATATAATATAAAGAGGTGTGACAGCAAGGACAATATCAAGGGGAGATTCTCTTGTTGGTGAATTGGAGGGCAACTGATTCCTCCAAACCGTGTCACGAAACAGGTCCCATATTAATTAAAGTCGCATTCAGCTTGTCTTCTTTGTTTCTTGGCATAGTTTGGAGGAATCGCAGACCTTCCAATTTACCAACAAAAAGAATCTAGTTCCTTTTATTAATTCGTCTTCAAATAAAATATGATTCTCTTTTTTTCTTTTCACACACTCGTTTACAACCCTCTTACACACACACACACACACACACACACATACAGAGCAGCTCACTCATACACACTCTCACTCACTCGGACACACACACGCTCTCTCTCTCTCGTTCTCACACACACACACAAACACATACGCCTCTTAAAATATTCCCTTCTAACACACTTCAGGTTCGACTGTCCCACTGAGCCAAATGATGCCCTCGTGTCGTGCTTACAAACAATCCACCCACACCAACTCGACTCAGCCTACTTCATGCTCGTGGTAATTAAAGTTATATTAAACCTCTTCTTGGTTTTGTTGACATGTGAGGTGGCTAATTAATATATATGTAATTCTCTTGGTTTTGTTGACATGAGAGGTGGCTAATCAATATATAATGTAATTTTCTTGGTTTTGTTGACATGAGAGGTGGCTAATCAATATATAATCTTTTTATGTAATACTCTTGGTTTTGTTGACATGTGAGGTGGCTAATGAATATATAATTATATAAAATTATATTAAAATAAGGTGGTAACTCTTTTTTTTTTTTTTTTTTACAATGGAGTGCCTTGATTCGTCCAAAGTATGCTATAGGAAACAGCAGGACCAGAAGAGCAATAATAATGGTGTGTTCTGTTGCTTGTACTAGTTTGGAGGATTCAGCAGTTGCTCCAGATTTACCAACACAAAACCTCCCACTTTATGACTTTGCCACAATTTTCCCAACCAACCCACCAACTACCTAATCACACAGTTGCTTGATTCATTTAACCTTACAATACTTTTCCCTTCAAGCAATGGAACTTCCAGCCTTTCTACTTCGCTCCTCGTGTGGACGGTGTTTACATTCCAGACGACCCGGTGACACTACTGAAGGAGGGTCGCTACCACCACGTGCCAACCATCATGGGCATCAACAGGGACGAACTCTCTATGGAAACAGGCGGTGAGTGAGGACAGATCAAAACAATAATTCCATTCCAAAACTCCGGCGGGAATTCTGAAGCATAGATGGAATTTATGGATTGAGAATAAATGGAAAGAAAAAATACTATAAATAATATGCTAGAATAATGTTTTGTTTTTGATTTCAATAATGTGACGACTTTAGATATATATTTCACATACATTCTAATGGTTATATATATGCAGATAGATAACTTGCTGTGTACATTTTAGGTGTAATCTGTCTTGGATGGCATTACATTGACCGCAAAAGGCCATGTAGTCAAATGAGGGAGTCAATAAACTATCACCACACACTATCACCATGCATACACTATCACCATGCATACACTATCACCATGCATACACTATCATCATTCATAAACTATCATACACTATACTAAAACCAAAGCAAATCATACTCGCCTCTAACTCCCAACACTCAGAGCTGTATATTAGAATATACGGCTCTGCCAACACTTACATTCCACCATACATACAATAATACCATGCATACACTATACAAAAACCAAAGCAAATCATATAATACTCGTCACTAACTGCCAACACTTTATACATTCCTCCAAACAGAAATGTACGCCGCCTCAAAAGTTCTGGAGGACTTGGTAGGCAACTTCAGCGTGAACGGCCCCGTGAGTCTGGAACTGTACGACGACGAGGACCCCATCAACACAGCCAACACCGTCTATCAATACTACCACCTGGGAGACCTTAACATTACCAAGGAAGACTGTGATAACTTAACCAGGGTATTTATTATTAACATTACCAAGGAAGACTGTGATAACTTAACCAGGGTACTTATTATTATTAAGGGTTATATATGTTAAAATGTTATGCCTATTGTCATTATTATGTCCTGTTCGTCCATCTAGCAACCTTTTTTAAGTAGGTATGTACAGTCAAGAGTCATAATAAGTATCAAAGTCTCGTTGTTGGAGTTTTAAATCATCTGTTACACATCTAACCTCGTCTATGAGTCAAACACCTTCCATAAGAGTCATACTTCTAACCTCTCCTATGAGTCAAACACCTTCCATATGAGTGACACATCAAATGTCGTTCTCCTATGAGCCACACACATCTCACCTCAACTGTACATCTTGCACCTCCCCAGATGTTCACTGAGGGTCTGTTCTCTGTACGGTATGACTGGACTGTAGAGTTGATGAGTGACCAGACACCAGTGTACGCCTATGAGTTCCATCACAGGGGAGAGTTTGGCTTCACTAACCGCTTCATTGACAACCTTCCTCAGGCTGCCAACTGTAGGTCATCGCGTCACTGTGTTTACAAAGGAGGATAAACTTTTAACTGGTTTTACTATACAGGTTGATACATTCATTTATCTGGAATAAGAGAAACAGAGATCTGACATTCATTCGACCCTCTTAAGGGGTATAGCATATTGGCACAGTATAGATTCCTCCAAAGTATACTAATAAACAGGAATAGATGAACTAAAATAATGAACAATAACAATAGTGGCCTGTTGTTACCTGGAATAGTTTAGATGAATCAGTTGTTCCAGATTTACCACCAACTCTCAGACTCTATATACCATCCCCTCACCAGACGTAGCCCACGGGGATGAGAGACAGTACTTTATGTTCCCTAAGTTGGCCAACCTCACAACCAACGACGACAAGACCATGGTCAACATCTTCACCTCCATGTGGACAGACTTCGCCAAAACAGGGTAAGTGTAGGAGACTGTGTGTGTGTGTGTGTGTATGGCAGGATTCATAGACTACTGGTGTATGGGGTCGTACAGACAAGTATATATATATATATACATGGGGAGGAGAGAATGTACGACCTGCACGAGTTGAAGTCATTGAAGAGCAAGAAGAAAGATTGTGTTTTAGCCTGCATGTATGAACGACCCTGTAAGAGATTGAGAGAAGGGATTGCAAACACGAAGGATAATTATAGAATATGCAGAAGGGACGGAAGGGCAGTTGAATAACCGAAAGGGAGTGCATGGATCAGGTAGAAAAAACATAGCGTTGTATGTAACATAATATAGGCGATAGGGAAGAGGGACAGCAAACACGAATCAACTTAAGAATATAGAAAGAAAAAAGGGACCGTTGTGGAAGAGAAAGAAGAGGAGTGAGTGCATGGGTCAGGTCCCTTTCCTACTTATTACACTCACTTCCATCTCTTTACACTCACTTCTCTCTACACTAACTCATTTCTCATTACACTGAATCACTTCTTTTTAGACTCATTCACTTCTCTCCCTCAGCAATCCCACTCCTGACTTATCTATGGGTTTCGTGTGGGAGGTGAGTAACCCCAGCAGCCTCCAACACCTCAAGATCCTTCCCCAGCCTGTGATGGAAGGTGACCAGAGGATGGACGTACGAGCCTTCTGGGAGACACTGCCACTCAGGATCAACAACCTTCTTCACGGATAAAACTAAACAAACACAATTAAAGGGGGAACTTGTTTCGTGGCATAGTCAGGAGGAATCAGAAGCCTCCAATTTTCATACACGGTCACAGCTAGGGTCCTTAAAAAATAATAATAAAAAAATATATATATAAAAAATATATATTTTTAAAAAAATAAATTAAAAAAATAATTATTAAAAAATGACGGCGACGACGAAAAAAAATTAATGAATCAAATAAAAAAATTAATTAATAATAATAAAAAAAAGTTAATTACATAAAAAAAAAATGGCGGCACTAGAGACCCTATAGGGTCTCTAGTGCCCAGTGGCACTGCCCACCACCTACCAAACGTGTGTATTAAAGCTGGTTTTGTACACTTTTTGGGACAGAATTTGTCCACCGAAAACTGCTCATCGTATCCTATAGTTATCTATGGTGTTGATACAACAATCTCTTTCATTTCATTATATTGAAATATACATGGTTGCGATCCAAGCATAACATGAGAGCCTGTACGTATTCTTGCTATAGCCTCACCTTTAATATAAAACAGTTGGAACAGAAGTACACTATCGGTCCTCTATTTTTTCTTCACGTTGACAGTTGATTAGCAATCTTGTCAGAATGCCTTCAACAGCCTCAGCAAAAATAGCACAATCCTTTCCTGCACTCCCCCATCCATCCCTCATGTTTGCACATTACTGCTTTAAATAATTAACTTCTGTACAGTAGTTCTCTAGTACTGTATCTCTATTCCTACATCCTGTCCTTTTTTGCTTCACCTTTAACATTCCAAAATCCTTTACTTACATATTCTCTTCTTATATATCTTGACCAAGTTCTTGGGATTTAAAAGAAAGAAAATACTGTATAACAATTATATTTGTTTTTGTCTGTAGTATTGATACTGGTATGTGTATGTGAATATTTTCATGTCGCCTCCTTGGGTTTTTTACTTTCCCTGTGGCAACAAAGTACAATATGTCATCAAGCTGAAGGAGCTGGTAAAGTTACATTACATGATTAACATTTACAGTAAGAATTTTCTCTATGACAAATAAGTTTCTGGGGTTTACCCATACTAAAATGATTACTGACACACTAGAATGTCCACCATCATCCTAAATATGTTTATTTTAGAATATGCTGTACTGTACTGTACTTATAGGTTAATCTTGCAGTAACAAACAGATACCAAGTTTATATACCAAACTGTACTTTTCATTATAGGAGAAAACATTTACCTGTACAAGGTTGTACATTATAATATATGTAGGGTAGGCCTACTTATACAGTACAGTACTTCATACAACAGCCTCATTCATTGCAAAACATATAGAATACCTCACATATAAAAATAGATGCAACACAGCTTATGCAGTTATTGCTCTGTCAGTATTGTACAACCTACTGATTAAACCTCCATACAAAAACAATCAGGTGTATGTTAGGAAAAGAGGGAGGTTGCAAATGATTGCTTGATCTTATGACTTGATGGACTGATTATGAAAAAAATGCGTATGGTGGCACAACAGTAAAAATTATGTGCTACCAGAGAAAGAATAGCAATACAATATTTAAAGGAAGAACAAGGAAATGATTAATAGTGGATGTATAGTAGTGACTAAAATATAGTATAAAGATGTCAACAGTCAAAACCATGTACGGTATGTATGGCCTACATATCCTCAGTTTCATGTATGTAATAACTACATAGAGGGCACCTCAATATCATTTGCTGCACTTGGGGAATCCTTTACTGAATCCCTGCAAATTCAATGAAGTAATAGGCCTAGTATCCAATGGACAATTATAGTTTCATAATGTGATGTTGGCTTTGTTGTTTGATGGCTAGGTATTGAGGTAGCAGATACTCTACATTGTCCATACTGTACTGTTGAAATGGGAAAGGATGGTGTGCATTAATATATTGCACTACACCATCAGTCTTGTTATCAGCAAGAACGGCATTATGAGAAGTGTGGCAAGTGAGACTCGAGTCATATGGGCGTGGTTACATCCATCTGTCTGGCAGGTAAACACACAAGCTCTGTACTCTCTTTCATCACCAGGCCGTTGCACCCACTCACAGTAGTTTCCCCAGTCTCGAGATGAGCAGAATCTTTTGGTACCCAGCTGACCTAAGGGAGACAATTATCATAAAATTTGTTTATATAACATTGCATAATAAACCAGTACTGTATTCTACAGTTACTTACTAGTCACGGCATCAGTCAGTCTGAGAACATATAACGCTCACTTCATATTCTTTGGTTTCTGCTCAAATTGGAGTTTTGGTTTATAGTTCCTTGAATCTGATTTGTTCTAGAAACTAGCAGCCACTCTCCCACCTTAGTTAAACTCCTGTCAAGAATCTTTTCAATTTGTCCTATTAGCCGATACCCTATATTAACTGTTATAATATATATAACAATTAAATAAAATTGACTAATTATCAAGTGCTTTACATTCTATATCACAAAATAAACCTGGATTATAACAGCTGGACAATCAACTTTCCACTTGAGCAAGTCTCTTTTATTTGGACTTGTATTTAAGTGATGCTGTAATGGGGTTATAAAATTACTGTACTGTACTGGAGGAGAGCCCAAATACTTACCTTTATGATACAGTACAGTACTACAGTACGGTATAATCATTATTGAAATACCAAAAATTTATTCAGTAATCAGATATTTCTGTTGTTACAACTAAATATTGGATGGTAACCAAAAATGTTTCCAAACTGTCATGCTTATTATGATTTATCCCTCATGCAGGTTTCACAATGCTACAATCTAGTACCCATTAACTTCATGCACTACTTAGGTGTCAACATATGTACTGTATAAATTATGCATAATAAGGATGTAGTTCTGTGTGTACAGTATGTTGATTTATTTGTAACCTTTTGATGACGTCAACAGCACATCATAGCACATTTCTTGTTAGAGCAAGGTATTGTATTGTTAAAATCATCTTACCTGAAGAATAAAGACATATCCTAGCCAATTTATCCATTTATGCTTGAATAGTTTTCAGAGTGTATTAATGAATTACAGTTCCAGTGACAAAATTTGGGAGAGATCACGAAAGATAAGTTTGTACCACAACAAGGAAAACATGGACTCTGGGCTGTGTGGAGGTTAGGTTTCACATTAACAGAGGTTGGGCTGTAGACTACTTAATTACATGCTAAGAAGTGGACAGTGTAGAGTACTGCAAATTAATGAGTGAAGAAGGTTACGCCAACCTTCAAACATCCCCGTGGTCTTCACGCAGTACCTTGCCTCGAACACTGACTGGCAGGAGGAGGACTGAAGGGTACGGGAAGGTGCCAGTCGGTGTAGCTCCTCAGGGCAGTTGTTGTCATTACTGTTGCTGTCACACTTGAAGCAGCTTATACCAGCCACTGTAACCACACACTCAGGTTTACTCTACAGTTAATATGTTAAATATTTTGATCATGTAATTACTGTACCGTGATAGTATTTACCTTCAGCAGCCAACCAGAGCAGCAAAATACAAAGTCACAGTACTGAATCAAACTGGAGTCAAATGTTTCCATACATGAAAATAGACACCACTCTGAAATAAACAATGTCTATGTGAATTGCGGAGCCAGACTGTGTTTTTGTTTTCAATGTAGAAAAATGTGTGGTTCTTTAGTAAGAGGTAATACATAACCGTGTGTCCCATGTATGAAATATATGTACTTTTGAAATATACAGAAAATAACTACAAATTACAGGGCCCAACAAATCCCCACTACGTCTTTGTGACCATAAGCAGTAAGCATTAGTAACCAAAGAGAATACAGGTTATTAGCCATTACCAGTCAGTACCATTAGGAGCCCTGTGGAGTGGAAACAAGTCTAGTAGAGTTAGTTAATCTCACCTAGTGCATTACTAAGGCAGAGAGCTCAGATTTTCTAAATTACTTATTTTTAACACAGTACAATGCTGTAATTTATTAAGGTTTTAGACAAATAAAAATGGTCTAACTGGAATTTTAATAGCAAGTTTTTTGGCCTGGATGGTACAGATGGCTAGAAGACTGAGCTGCTCTGTCTTACTATTGATCACTGTGAATAGCTGCATCCCAGCCACTGGAGGGCAACATCATCACTGAGGGACAATGTGCCCACCATGGGGCAATATGCCCAACCAGTGAGGAATACAAAGCATTTGTTATTATTTTAGTTGCAACGTCAGGTGGATTTAGCACCTTCAACAACTCCTGTCATTTTGACACAGAATTGTGCCTCCTGGATATGACTGCAGGAAAGAGGAACAAGGGAGTGATGCTGGGGCAGGGATTCTCCACAGGTTCGTTCACTGGTTGAGTTGCATTGGTAGCACATAATCGCCGTAGCTGAAATGAGATTGTGTAACATTCATAAATGATCATGTGGTACATCTTAGGCTAGGTGTTAGAATACTGTACACTCGAATAACTAAAAAACAGAACCACTAATAGTGTAATTTACTCTACGTAGGCTACTAAGAACGGAATATTAAAAAAAAAATTCAGTCCTATTTAGAATCTGACTTGAAACGTATTGATACCTTTAAAGTTTAATGGATAATGTATTGACCATGGTTACTTTCAAGAAATTGGATGTTTATTAGACTTAAATAGTCACTTCTCACTGTTTGGTTCCTTGCCAACTACTACTGTAATTTCAGTCTCTACAGTCAAAATTCAGATCTGTTCAACTCTCACCACATTCATCACAGAGTTCTGCAAGCATCAACCTGGTATAGTTGGCTACGCTACAGGCCAATATTGAATTTCACATACAGTATATCAATTTACAGTAGCTTTTTTTTTGTGTGGTGCAGTACCTAACTGCCAATTATGCCAATATAAATCAGGTACAGAATAATCCAGTCTTTAAAGTGGCCTTGGTGAATACAGTCATATTTTACACACTGGAATATTGACATCATATTTAAATTTGTTTGTGTGAACTTTTTTAGATTGTGTCACTTGTGTGGATTTTCATTCTAGATGCCTAGATAAACTGTTACCCACAGGCCTTTCTACCAGAAGAGAGTACAGTAAGTGAGGGACACTGAAACAAGAGTCAAAATGAAAGGAAGAAAGATGAAACGAAAGTCCAATCACACCTTCCACTTTTCAGCTCTCAAGTCACAACGCAGTGAAGTTGAGTGAACTCACCCTCACTTATATTTACATCTCTCACCCCCAATCTTGTCTCTAACAAGACACCCATAACCCTTCTTAACGTACCCATCTCATCTCATTCCACCCTACAGCCTTCATTCCCACATAATGCCTCGCCTCCCTCAGTTTTTTTTTTTTAGCAAATGTGAAATAACCTTTGAGGGGAGACGAGGCATATATATATATATATATATATATATATATAAAACCTCGAGACTGTAGGCTGTCAGTAGCCCGTGACTCTTGTGAGGCCCCGAGATTATTGGGTGTCGCACAATAATGAGACAGTGGAACTTTTTGGTGATGTTGGTAGCCTACCGTACAGTCAGCGGCAGAAGTCCTGTCGCCTCACCTGCTTCACCGAGACAGGCAGTGTTCATGGATTCGAAAAATACGCACGTTTTCTAAGCTTAATAATTTCGAGTCTATGAACATCGCGTGCCTCGGTGAAGCAAGTGAGGCGACAGAACTTTTGCCGCCGACAGTACAGTAGCCTACGTAGCATCTCTTCTGCCCCACTAGATGACGAGACCTTATTTAAACACGTCACTATCAGGAGAGGGCATGCAGCTACACCGTCACTCACAGCATCTTGAGCATGTTGAGTTGACGACGATGTAGCTTGATCCTACCTTCGCTGGTCACCCACCACCTGTTCTTCCTTCTTCCTCGGACCCACTTTCACTCCCCATTCTTTCCTTTCCCTCTCTCCCGTTCCTACACCTTCCCTCCGGCCATTTCATCTTTTCATTCTATTCCTTTGAATAGAACCCACCTCCTCATTATATTTTTCTTCCCAGTCTTCATTCACCGTCTCCCTCCCGTTTTCCACCCATGTTGATTCGTTGAAGGCACTGGGTCGAGTGCCACTGAGAGTTGAGTGGGATAGGGATTCTGAGTTTGTAACACAGTATTCTTCTATAGTCTTATTTTTACTATGTGATGGCAAGTGTTCACACTCGTTAATTGTTCAAGAAAGCATTTATATTAAAATTATCTACCCCTGCCTATTCCTAGGCATTACATAATCACAATTTTATTTTACCATAATAAGTTACGATTTTTTTTAACACTTACCATTAATCAGAACAAAAATATGTCACTCTGCAATGTATGTATTCAGCCGTTTGACGTTACCTATAATAAACAATCTGACCACCACAGATCTGGGGTCGTTATGAAAAGAAAAGAAAGGATTAACAAGTAATAAATTATACGAAAGAATAGCGGAAAGATGACGATAATAGGTACGAAGGCGGAAATAATAAATGAAAGGAAAGAGGGAAGAGGATCAGAACAGATCAGGTGAAGGATTAATAAGTATAAGTCGACGGAAATGTATAAAATATAGTGAAGGGAATAAGAGAAGATTAATTAAAGAGAAGGAGAAAAGGAAATGAATAATAGGCCTAGAGGGTGGATGATAGGGAAGATGAAGTAGCCTATATATCGAAGGAAGCGAGAAATGAGGGAGAGGGAAAATGGCGAAAATACAGAAAAGGTGATAATGAACACTGGGAGAGGAGAGACGGAAAGGAGTGCGAGGACATAATGGGCATGAGGGTCCAGGTATTGACACGGTCACCAACAGGGATAGAAAACTCGTTAACGTTGAGAAAGAATCCTCGGCGTAACCTATTTCTTCCCAATCTTCTTTACCCTTAACCAAACCTTGCCCTTAACGACAGAGGATGGAGGAAAATATCTCGAGGCGGAGGAGGTAGGGGGACGAGAGAAAATATCAAAGAAACTATATATGTTATGGAAAACTTGAAAGTCCTGCCTGTGGTGTATAATATTATAATAAACCTTTGGAAGACGAAAAATACTGTAGGTCTAAACATGGCATGTGTAATTTTGTATATCAATCTTATATATTTTCCCTGGGCTTGTGGTTCACATTTGCGCTTACTGTGATTGCAATGTATTGGTCTATGCTGTCAATGTGGATATATCACAGGCACGAATCCTGAAAGTCGACAATGATGTTAAATAACTTAAATTAGTTCAGACATACTGTAGTGTATTCTCCCTCCCCCTCTCTCCGTTCGGGTCGTTCCTCAACAATGACGTTATATAATTACTCTCAGGCACGCTTTTCAATACATTATTAATTAACGTTCCTTTTCATCAGCCCTGCATGTATATAAGAGCCAATACAAGGGAACATAATAACATGCTGAAGTTGCTAGTGAGGGAAGAAACATTCATATCCTTAGAGTGAAAGATATGAATGTTTCGAACATTTTAACTTGTGAATCGGGATTCGAATTTCTGACTGACCCAACATTAGTAACGACAGGGGAGAAACACGGGAGTGGAGCCAACTGTACCAGAGGACGATTATTGTATAAGGGAGAGGGGAGAAGTAATCAATGAAACGAAACGGGTCAAGAGCCAGAGAGCGTTAGAGAGAGAGATTGAGTAGGCTACCTGTGAGGAAGAGAGAGTTCTTATTACAGTTACGTATTCTGGAGTCTGTTTCTTTGCAGGAAGTTTGTCCTGAGTCTGAATTTACAAATATTTTAACATCACATAGGCTACCGTGCAATACGTGAACTGTCAATGGCGTATTAATTATATCACCAGTTTAAAAGGATCGTTTGAATGTATACCGGTAGGCTACTATTATATCTAATGTCAGATTCTGATTCTGAATAATATGTCGCATTATATGAATCTGCTCCTGTAGATATTATGTTTGAAACATAACATGTCGTCCCAACCTATTTCTTTACAATATTATATCAATATTGCATTATGCTAAATGAACAAGATTAACGCAATTTTACCAGTGATTTGGCAGTACTTTCTTATGGAAAGTATATATATATATATATATGTGTGTGTGTATGTGTGTGTGTTTTAGAGGATATCTGGATATTTCAATAATTATTCCAATGAACATTTGATCTGTGTATGGATCTTTCGACTGTCATTTTCAAATGAAATTAATGTCAAAATCGTTCCAAACTGAGGAAATATACACTGAATAAATATATTGGTTTATTATGGTTATGTATTGTGATAGTAAATTGAATTATTAATATTAGGAGCAACAACAGCGAAGTTATATAGCGCCAGAAGGTGATAGTGAGATGAGACCGCATGACGGAAGGAAATCTATATATCTAAATGAAGAGACTCTGTTTGTCTGTCATGCTATACAAATTGTCATGTGACCACCTACAGTGCCAGGAATTCACACACGGAAAGTGTGTGACAGTGAGGGGGGACAGAGGATATTTTCGTCACAAAAGAACACCCCACTAATTTCTTAATTACACATACTTCTCTTTTATCGTACGCCTGGCAACCCACTCGGTTTGTTTACATTCCACGCTTCCGTGCGTTGCACGGGCTTATGGTTTAGTTACTAGTAGATAGAAAAGAGGGACAGTTGAAGAACTGAAAGGGAGTGGCTGGTGCCGAAGGGGTGCCCAAACCCTTAAAGTATTGCCCACATCTCTACAGGCAATACCCCCATACGGAAATCCGATAGTCAAGTTAAACTTACAAAATTACCCAAGAATTAAATTGTCGATCGGGGTTCGGGGATCGAGGAAGATTGGAGGGCACAGAGGAATGAATGGGTAGAATGGACTAGCTGTAGTGGGCGGTGAGGCTACAAGTCAAGGGAATAAAAGGTATATGTCTGCAATATGAGTGTTGTAATAGTATAGGGTTCATCGTTAGAATGAAGTAAAATTATATTTCAAAATATTCTCCAAGAACAAAGAAAGTTTGCTCGGCGATCCCTAGTTTGCTTTAAGCAGGGATAAAATATACTATAGGCCTACTTGAAATAAAAGTACTCTAAATATGTTGATCTTATAGTGTAGGCTTGCTGGAGTCAACAATAATTTAATAAATAAGACGCATCACAACTTCACAAGCGTTGGGGTGTCGTCATCTCAATGTTTGTGACATCAACGCATCCTAGAATCTTTTCCAAGGTTGTTTTTAGTTCTTAATTGTAACCTGCAACATTAAAACAGACGAATGGTTTATGATAGATGCAGAAAATTCACACTGGTTTTGGACATTTCTGTGATTACACTTCACCAAGATAAAAGTTTGAAGAAACTCAGCAAACCTATTACCATTGCCAAGCACAACTTCCTTACTTACCGTTTTTAGACAGGAAGAGTAGAACTAGGGCTAAATATGTGAATTTCATGGTGCTGAACTTGTGTTCATTCATTGTGCCAGTGTGTATATTATACGATAACACTAGAAATCCTAAAACAACGCTGGACACACCCACAAAAAAAAGTCTTTGGCCGTATGAACACAACAAGAATGCCAACACTGAGTCAGTTGGTGAGGACTGAGGAGAAGGAAGGAGGTGCACCGTAAGTACGACACACCTGTATAGTGGGGATGTAGGGGGGTTAGGGACTCTCGTTCAACCAATAGCAAGGCTCCTACCACCAGGTATAATACTGATTACTTTCACCAGCCAATGAAAATGCTCCTCTCAGTGACTCAATAACATAGTGTTCGATTCATCGCATGTTTCTCAGTGGAGAATAATTCAGCTATTAGGAGAATTGTGTACTTTAATGCCTTGTAATAATCTAAAGTAATTGGAATATATGTTTTCGCGTGTTTCCTTCAAGTTTGATACAAATGTACAGGTTAATGTTGTACAACTTTATAATACTGTAGTTAGGAACTATTCGTGGCGGGAATTTCAGTTTTTAGAACTTTTTGGTGGGAGTGTTTAGCGGCAAGCCCCTATTTACTTTTTTTTTTCAGTATATAATTATATATCCATAGAAGTTGATATGTTTATCCACATAATGTATCATGTTCTTTGTGACCAAATATACTCTAGACAAAATAGACTAGATTTTCACAATAATTTTCCCTTGAAATTAAAACATTGCATTGTACAGTAATTTAGCCAAGCCCATCAAGTACAGTGTATTGGGGCATAACCCAGCTACCGTAAGTGTATTTTCTTTCACTTAAGAAAATGGAGATCTTAACATAACTAAACATATCCTGTTCCTAAATGACTTTTTAGGGTAATACTTAGTAATTTAGGGTAAAACTGGCTTGAATCTAGGGTAATATTTTCGGAATTCATGGAAATCCTTCCTGCCCTGTGGCCTGCAACCTGCTGGCCAATATTTCCATAGATGTTATAATGATATATTAATGGATTAAATTTTAATTACTTAATTACCATATTTTATGTGGTGGTTTTTCATTCCAAACCATTTCCACCTGTAACATAATAATAAACGTGTGAGTGACAGTAGTAGTAAACAACAACAACAACTTTCACTTGAGTTTTCTTTAATCCGGGCAACATGTATACTGTCAGGATTTGCCTTATTATTGTTTTTGTTGTGTTGATAATCTCTGGTGTGTGTCCTAGTGAAGACTGGCCATATGAAAATGCCCCAGGAATAGCAATGGAATATAAAATCCATATTGACGCCGGTAAAGAAGATTGTTACTATCAATATGTTCATCCCACTGCTACCATCTATGTCAATATGCAGGTACTGTAATATGTTACTATTATCATTATTGTTGAACAAAATGCACTGACACATATTTCAACAAATAAAATGAGGAATGATGGATTATCCCCCTTAAAGTTGGGGAAAAATTCTGTTTACTGATTAGCTCCAGCCACACTTAGCCCTTTTCTTTTTCTTATTTGCAACATACTTCTAGAATCGCCACAGTTTTTTTGCAAAGTCTAATGTTACTGGTTTGCGACAATTTTTACAGATGTTTTCACCTAGTATAAGATTATGTTTCACAAACTGTATAATTAAAAAAGTTCTTTGGGCTTACCTTTGTAGGCCTAGGTACTGTATAGTGAAAAATGAACATTGTCAATTCACACTCTGTACACCGATTAATTCATCGGCGATACTGGAGGTACTGTATAGTACTTGGAATAACTTGAGAGATGTCCATTCATGATGCCGTGTTATGTGGCGATGGCGGAGAAATACATATATAAGGGACTAGAGAAATTTCTGGGAAATTGAAAATAACATTGATATGAGATTTCTGGATTTTAAGAAAAAATACAGCTACCGGTACTTAAAATGCATGTACAGGTATGATGTAACCACTGACTGAGTTGCAAGTACAGTATATGTAATTCTGTATATACAGATAGTTACCTTGGGACTACTTGCTCAGGAGGAATACAGACAGCCATTAGTGGATGAAATGAGGCTTTTGCCGCTGCATTCAACACTTGGGCAATGATAGTATAGCGCGTGCCGTGAGATCCGCCATGTTGTTTACTTAGAAAAAATCAGAGGGTGAATACATGAAGTTGTATACAGTATTGTGACGAAACCAGATGCGACCAACAACTGAAACCTTCATGACGGTATTATGTATAACATAAACTACATGGTTGCCTACTCTCATTAAAATACATTAGGAGGCGTACTTAGAAACTTTATCCATATTTATTGGCAGTGCTCTAAAAAATCTTATTGTTATGTAGCTGTATAAACAATATCATCCTGAGCTAATCACAGAATAACTTTTATTTTTCAGGTTTTGAAAGGAGGGGATGGCATGGCAGGGATGGCTGTACGCAACCCAAAAGGCGAAATTGTTTTTCCCTACACCTGGAAAAAGTCGTCAGAATATGAGGAGGTATCTCAATCCGGAGGATATTATGCAGTCTGCATTGATAATCAGTTCTCCAGATTTGCAGCAAAGCTTGTTAACCTATATATGACAACTTTCAGGTGAGAAATTAATGTATACTCAATATATTTTCTTGTCAGTATACAATGTGTACGGTAGTGTTTTTTCGATATGCACAGACCAAGTACTTCTGTATAATGAGTGTTGGTTGACCTGGAGAAACTGACTGTGTAATCCATCTCTTTTCTTCACTTGTAATGACAATATCATCACTTGTTACTAGCCGCTGACGCCCTAAAATTCACACATACCCATAAAGGAAGGAAATATCTTGAAGCTCTTTTCAAAAAATAGTGGTGAATAGGAAATCTTTATTCCTCTGCTTGAAGATCATAACTGAATATGCCTGAAGCCACAGCTGGCAGCATAGGCCTATGTTACAGAATCTGACCATACAGTTATGCCAATACAGTATATATATATATATGTCTCCAACTGTATATTTCATTATAATTTGCTACACATTAATATTCCAAGGAACATAATCTTGTGTATATAAAGGGATGCTTATATCATGAGAATGTTTGTTTAATTTTCAGATATGACTTGTGGGAGCAATACACACAGGAACTGGAGGCAATGGACATCAGTGTGCAGAATTTTACTGTAAGTTTCTTTCCCTTGTAGAGTAGAGTTGCAATCTTTTTTGCCTGTGTAGTAGAGTGGAGGAGGTTAACAAATTATTATTATTATTAAAAAAATAGACCAGAGACACAAAGCTAGGAGGAGCTATAGATAGATAGATAGATTTATTAATACTGTATTTCTTTGCCCATATTATCTCACAGCATTCTATCAAGGGGGTAGACCAACGCATCCATGAGATACTGTTGTACCAAAGTCAAGCTCGAGCCAAAGAAGCCCGAGACTACCAACTTCTACTTAGCAACAACAACTATGTTCAGATGTGGTCCTTTGGACAGTGCCTGGCTATCCTTGTAACAGCCTCACTTCAAGTGTATTTCCTCAGAAGGTTCTTTGAAATGCAGCCAACAACTAAGTCTGGTGGTAGGGCATAACTATTTTTTTTAATTTTTTATCCCCATTGCCAATCTTCTTCAACATCTTAAATTAAATTATTTATGGTATTGCCATCCCAATGCTTATGTGGATAGCTGACCAAGATTCTTATTTTATTATTGGTAGGCATGAAATATGGAATATGACAATAAGGTAAACTTGCTGGTTAATGTGGTATATGGTATATTCATGCTTAGTTTCAATTTTTTGTTACCCAAAGGTATACTGAAAATTAGTGTAAATTATTAACTGCAACTACTATAAGCCCTCCACCCTCAGACAAAGGTATAGTATAATTAATGTTATTTCTATTCACATAGTGCTTTACACATAAAATTTAATGTAACTGGAGAGGTTGTGATATTACAGTATACAGTATTAATGGCAGTGTAGGCAAATCCTTAGTTTTGTTTTTATTGATATGGAAAGTCATCCTTGTCATTTACGTACAATACAGTGTTGTACCTTGCTTCTGTCTTTACCAAGACACTTGTGATTAATATTTTCCCACTATGTCTCAAATTCATATCAAAGAAATGTCTGTGTCTGGCATTCTATACTCAGTGTAAATGGGTGAACTAGAAGAACATATGCATTATACAAATGGGTTTTGCTAGGAGGAATGTATGTTTGGATGTAAAGACTTTTTAAGGAGTTAATGAGTTTTAACTTGATAATGGAAGATGATTGATTGATTTGTATAATGAAATTGTGTGTGTTTTTAACTTACTGTCAGCATAAAAAGGTATACAAGTATATATGAGTGTGTGAAAGTGAGTTGAGGCAAGAGGAAAACCTGAATGATTTAGTGCTTGTAGATAGGAAAATGTTGAAGTATGCGTGTGATATGAAATCCATGCGAGAATTGGGTGGTGTTTGTCTAACCTTATGACCATACTGTGGAAAGTGGGTTTAGAAGGTATACAATATAAAGAACACAGCAGGAATGAAGGAGGTGGAAAATTAACATAAGTTGTAAGTGAATGAAGAAGGGGATCTTGAAGACTTATGGAGAGTATACCAAAATAGCTTGATTAAGAATGCCAGAGAATTGTGTAGTGAGGTCAAAGTCTCAAGGGCCAGAAAGGGTACAGCTTGGTAGGATGCTAAAGTTCAGAGGGCTGTGGAGGAAACGTGACTAATGTGGCTGTTTTGGGGTGAAAGAGAGGAGTTCAGAGAAAAAATAGAGAGATGTTGAGAGTAAGAAGTAATGTGTAAAGGTTAGTGAGGGAGAAGAAAAATACATATTAATGTCAGCAGTAGGGATGGATATCCTGAGAAGAGTGTGTAGAGTCTGATGAACTGATAGGTGCTTTCATGGTAGATGAAAAAACTTCAGGAGGGGAGCTAGTAACTTTGTGAGCTTGTAAGGGTGTGCCCCATTTTACTGTTTTTTTCTTACTATTCTGTCCCACTCAGTTTTATTATTTTATTTTTCAATCTCTGGCCCTGGAGCACTCCACCCCTTGAAAAAAGGGAAACCTTGTCTGATGATGATGATTTTGTATGATCTGAATTTGTTGTCCAGGGACTGTTCACAATATCTTACTCAACTTATGCCAGATTGTAAAGTTTGTATTCCTTAAAGTATCATACATTACAGTATTTTACTAAATGTTAGTACTCAAACAAGAACAGATGTCATACCTACCATCCAATAACTTAAAGTAGATCAATTATCACCTGCATTATATTCTTCAGTTTGTTAAAAAATCTTTTTTATTATTAATGTCAAATCCAAGCAGATGTATAAAAGTTACTTAGATTTGATTTAAAAGAAAGGAAAAGACTGCCCTAGGCCTCTAAAACCCTGTAAGACTTGGGAGAAGGTGATAGAGATGAGGGACATCAGTGTGTGAAAGTTAAGAATGAAGTGGAAGATTGTTTACATTAAAATGCTTTTCTATGAATGTCAATTCGTTGTAATTATTACCAAGTTTCACTTGTTACATTCTTTTTGCATACTCTCTATCAGTATTTATTTAGTATGTTAGAGTTTTCATTCATAGTACCATATTTGATCAAACATTGTTGAGGGATAAGTTCTGTGTTTATCTTATATATACATACTGTAATAATGTGCAGCACTTGTGTCTGTTTATCTGTCCATATATGGTATGTTAGCTAAATGGATAAACTCGGGGCTAAACATTGTTCCACATGGGTAACTTGGTATGAGAAAGAGAATATCATACGTGGTTGAGACCTCTAAGGTTAGAGATCAAATACTACTTATATTCTCAGAGACTTTTAACACCAACTGTCAAACATACTTGTTCAGCCAACGGCATTGCACAGAGGGATAACCCAGTATGTGAATTTGCAATATATGGGTCACTGTGCAGCCCATAACCTCAGATACTGTGACTCTTGACTGTACCTGCATCATATGATCTGAATTTATAATCTTTTAATATTGAATCTCTATGTTTAGCTTGTATGCATAATATTAAGCAAACATTCCTACTGTATGATATACCTGAAATGACATTCCATTGATAATACTATAGTATTTATTATGTTAGTTGCAATTTGACCCAACAAACATTACCCAGTGACACAGGCTCAGTTTAAGCCTTCCATTTATCTTACATTTGCTAGAGCACTAGTTATAATATATGTTATACCGGACACTGTACAGTCACCTCCATGAGCATTGTTCCCCATTTCACTTGGAGGAGAGTTTCAGGCAGCATCATAAATACATCAGATCTACCAGCATGATATGAGCAGATATGGTTGTTTGTTAAAGTCTGAGCCAATTTTCATTGGGTAAATGTAAATGTAAGTAATTGGTCAAATATAATATATGGTTGTGTACTCTTCATCCACTAGTATTTTATACATTTCCATACTGTTTACGGAATACCGTATGGGTAATTTATGCTGCTGACTACATATGGTTGAAACAAAATTCCTTGAACACCTTCATTTATTGACTTACTTTAACTGTAAAGTAACAATAAACTCTTTCCTCATACAGTGTTAGTGGCATAGAACTACTACACATTATCATCAGCAAAGAACGCTGCCACTGTATCAACCGGACGCTTTTTTAATTATTAGGATTTAGCCCTGTGTACACAGTACAGTACTTAGAAAATTCTAAAGAAGATTTGTACTTTTCTTTTCAAACAAAAATATAATTCTGTTTCATGTATTTTAGTTTCAAGGCTGCATACAGTAACAGCAGATGCCTTCATTTTAACAAACAGATACATAACCATCAGGATGCTGTTCTGTGAAATGGGACTGATTTTGATCAGTCCCATCGGTCAGTTGACCGAAAAACAGTATAGTACTGGGTAGGAGGCATAGTTTACTTTTATTTTGGAAATCATAAAGCATAAACTAAGAGATGATCTAATAAATAAACCAATCCCTGCTCTGAGGATTTACGATAGGTTTCAGTTGGTCAATTTTCATCGCAAGTTTTACATTTTCAACTATACTTTTCCAGCCTTAAGGGTCTAGCTTAATGCTTTGGGTGATAATAGAGCACTTTACTTATTTTGGGGGAAGATTTAATTAAGGCAATTTCCTGTGATAATGTAATTAAAAGTGAGCTACTTATGTCTGTATTTTTTGCGTAATTATATTTCCTGTTACACATGGCACACAAAATTTTAGCAGGTGGAGCCAGCATTTTCTTAGTATAGGGCAGTTATTGTTTTAAACTTCAATTAATTTATTGTCTTAACAACAGGCATAGTTTTGGTTATAGAGGTAAACAGGGTAAAAAAAAAAAGAATTTTGTCTTCCATGTTCAATTCCTTTATTTTGCTTGGAGAGAACTACTAATTTTGTAAGCTTAGATGTTGTACTACATATTTTAAATAAATTTTATAAATTAATATCATGTCTGCTGTAATTGACCAATCACTTGTTTCCATCATTTTCAGCAGTTAGTTTATGGTTTACAATCTATAAGATAAATTTTATACAGTTTTTGCATACAACTGTATTTCATACATGGGTGAAATAGCTTTAATATTACCAAACGTATTTTCAAATTTAAACATACAGTACCTAAGTTTAGTGGAAGTACAGTACTGTACATCCATAAATATTTCTAAAGCAATCTGCACAAAGTACAGTACAGTACACTATAAAACAATTATTATTACTTTCAGCTTTCACTGTATCAGACAATATGGGTTAATTTAATATTTCTACTCGTATAAAAGGAAAAAACATACTTAACAACATGTAAGAAACAGTATTTCACATGGATCAACTTAATGGCTGAAAAAAATATATATGGTATCAAACAATGATGAGTAAAAAAAAAAGTTCTTGGTAATACTAAGCTTATTCCATTTATTATTCACCCCAAGAAAGTTTATCACAATTTATAACCAGAGATTACATTTTGTTTAAAGGGGAAATATTGAGGGAGGCAAAGGATTCCTTCAAATTTTGCCAAAAAACAAGCTATCTCAATATATAGGATCTGCATTACAATAATGTTTTGAGAAATTAACTCCAAATCACAAGTAGTGCAGTTCCATAGCAGCAAGACAGGAATTAATATAGAACATTTTTGGAGAGGAGGGACGAAGCACAGAGAAGCAACTACAATAAAAAAAATTGTAATAAATGCTAATAACATTCATTCAAATCCTTCCCTTCTATTATATATTTGATTACTGTAATGGAACAAAGCAACATGAAGCCTGCTGTACTTGCCTAACATCATGCAGGGAGAACATAAATTACATAAAGCTAGTGCTAGGTATAAACATAAGATTTTTCACACATTATACCTACACAAAATTATATTCTCCATTTTTTGAGAACTCAGTCAAACATGTGCTCCATATGCTGCTTGAAGACAATCTAAGCGATTCTTAATTTAACGTCATCAGGATCATTCTCTGTTGACACTGCAGTACAGCTTTTGTAAATACCTTACACTACTAAGTGTTCTTTTGAGAGAACAGTTATTCCTTGCGTGTCTTAATTTCCCTAGTATGAAATATTCACACTATTTTCTAAGCATTTAGTCATGAAAAAAAAGTACTTTATGGCAGAGTCTGAGCAATACTATTTGAAATTGATACCTCTTTTCCTTCTGTCTATTCTGTTCTAATTCTTATCAAAATATTAAACCATCCACTGACAGAACAGTGGAATAATTATGATGGTAAGAGATGATGGCACTTGGTCAGCTGTGCCTAAGAGTGCCTCATAAAATGTATGAGCAAATATGTAAGTTCGAACCTAATCTACCCACGAGCATTGATGATCTTCACAAAGTCAGGCTTGAGTGATGCACCTCCAACCAGGAAGCCATCAATGTCACCCATCTTGGCAAGCTCCTCACAGTTGCTAGGTGACACTGACCCACCATAGATGATACGTGTTGAGTTGGCCACTTGATCGTTTACATTCTTTCGCAGCCATTCACGAAGTTTAGCATGTACGTCTTGTGCCTATACATGATAAAGTTCATATTTTATTATGTTTGAATATGAAATACCATGTTACAGATATTTTCAATGCATGATGCTTTATATTGCATTATGATATCTTTGAACTTGAAAATTCTTGTTTACTGTTACATGACTATAAGCAGTTTATAGGACTTTGGTTTGAGGTATGGTAAATTATTGGCTTTATGCAAGTATCTTACTGGCAATTAAACAAAACCAGATGACTATGCATATACTGTATCTTTAAAATATATTAAGTTAAACAACCCATGTTGAATTCCATCTGTCTATGAGTTGATGCCTCACTCTCCTGGGAAAGTTTTTCTTGTGGGAGGCAATAACCTAAAGCTTTTAAGTTTGACATACAAGTAAGAGACTGACCTGCTGAGGGGTGGCTGTTTTACCAGTACCAATGGCCCAGACTGGCTCATAAGCAATCACTACCCGGGACCAGTCTGAGATGTTAGGCAGGAGGGCTTTCATTTGAGAAAACACCACTTCCTCAGTGCGGTTGCCCTCACGCTCATCCAGTTTCTCACCAATACAAGGAATCACCTGGAACATCATACAGTAACTCAAGAAATTGTAGTTATTATATTGGAGTCTATTTACTCATAATCCTCCTAGAGAGGTAACAGTCTGGAGGGAACCTGTAGTATGGATGTCAGGAAGGAAGACAGAAATTGAGGAACAAAAGACTGGAAAGACATTAGAAGTCTAGGGTTGATAGAATATGATGAACAAGAAGACAGAGTATGTTCATCAAAGCAGGTACAGTTGCCCACACATGAATCTGGTACGCCTCGCTTCTTATTAGATACTGTACCTACAACAGGAAGAAAAGTGAGCAAAAGTTATAGTTTGTCTGCCAATCAACTGCCAATCAACTATCTACATTTTTGTTCACTTTCTTTTCTTTTGTAGCCACCTCACAAGTGACGAGCCATACCAGCTTCATGTGTGGGCAACTGTACCTCCCGACATTAGGAAACCATAGAAAAAGAAGAATTTAAAATCTCCCTGGTCACACATTCATGTTAAGGTGAGTATCACTTGCTTAGTTTTTCATGCCTTTCAATGTTGTCATGTAAAGGGAACCCTCTAGTACAGAAGGAGGGGTTAAGAGATGAAGGAAATCAAACTTCAATCCTCCAATGTCCTCACTTGAATGTATGGTGAAGCTCAATTGATTACATTTCTGCCATATAAAAGGCCATTCTACCATTTCCAGAATGGAAGGCAGGAGATAAAAAAGTAATTTGACAGGACGGCAATGATCAATGGTGTGAGTAAGAGCTTGCAAGATTGAACGGAGACATTTTTCAAAGAAACAACTTTCTGTGTGAAGGGAAAGCGATATGTGAGTGCAGGGTTTGGGCTGAACATTGTGCAATATACTGTACTGTACATGGATAGTTATATGAGATAATGGAAGGTCTACTTGTGACAGTAATAAGAAATAACAGAAGGTAGAGGATGAGCTCTGTGGGGTTAAATATATAATAACTTTACAATGTTTAGCCTATGGTATAAGTATGCAAGGTTCTTACCTATAAATCAGGATCAAGAAGCAAATAATAAGAATCTTACCTTTAACCCAGATTCAAGGGCATGTCCAACTTTTTCACTGATAAGCTGATCAGGCTCATTAAAGACATGCCTGCGCTCAGAATGTCCCAAAATAACCCACTCGCATCCCAGATCCTTGATCATGCCAGGAGAAATTTCTCCAGTGAATGCTCCTTTGGCAGCCTGCAATATACAATACAAGAACCAAGATAAAATGGGGTAGCCTATAGTGTTAGTGAGTAGTAAACTATAATTTTTTTTTATCATTGGCAACACAGAAAATAATTTATCTCATGAATGATCTAAAATGCAAGTACTGTACTGTACTGTCCTACAATGACTATCTACCATTTTTTTTTAACATACAGTATATAGTATGTAGTCAATTGTGTATTTGAATGCCTCATATAAAAATGCCTTGTTCCTACCTTGTAGCAGTTCTGGGCAGCAACGCCAACATTGTCAGGCATGTTCTGGCGGGTGTACATGAGGTAGCATTGCGGACATCCTACCACAACCTCTGTCAAGAAGAATTAAGTTAATTTATCTCCATTTTTTTTGCCATATTACTGGAAATCTATGATTCCTCCTAGCTATGCCATTACTTATCAGTACAGTCACGCACCACAATCCATAGCCTACTTTACTTGAAGCCCAAGATCTGAAGCAGGCGGTTTCTGGACGACAGCCGACCCAGACCATCATGAGGCCACACACATTTCGAACCAATGTAGGCCTTGAGTGGGCTGTCGTCCAAAAACTGGCTGCTCCACTTCTCAGGCTTTGACTCAGGTGAGCTAGGAATTGTGGTGTGCACTTGTACATCAATAAAAAGTTATTGTGCAACAGGGTATATGAATTATGTAAAATCCATAATATCTTTTCGTAGTCCCCTTTTCACTTCCATACTCACACTTCTACCCTTCATTATCCTCCCCAGTGATCCTATGACCTGTCTACCCTTCATTGCTCTCTCCCTTATTTCTCCTTCCATACTTCCATGTTTACACATAACTGTCCCCAGGTACTCAAACTAATAATGTAGCCAATGTGTAATTTCTTTTATCAAGTGAGATCAAAATCACATTGCAGCTTCGGCCAACCTGCCTTGTTGGAATTTTTGCCGTGTAAGCAATCTATACACTATAATATAAATTCTTCAACCACACTATGCATAGCATACAATCAATGATATGATAAAGTTGTCAAAAATCTCATAAATTGAACTGCTGACAATAATGGGTTCACACACTAGTTTGTGTTGGCATAACATTTTGCTTTCCCCTCAAAAAATAAAATAAAAATGACAACATAGTATAGTATAAAGTATAGATACAACCATCCCCCTCTGACTTCTCACTTGGATTTCCTGTGTTTAAGGCTTCTCAGCATCCTGGGATTCTGGGAAAATTGGACATTTCCCGGGATCCCGGGATTTCCCGATTTCATTAATAGCTTACTCCAGTAGGCTAATTATGAATTATGATAACCCTGTGAACATTATTTGTGCAATATCAGCAGATGTTTGATAAATTATTTCATACATCATTATGTAGAAAAAGTTACCAGTATCTTTTTCAAGTTTCATAGTGAAGGTCTAAAAATAAAAACATAAAATATATTTATAATTTTATGGACAAATCAGCCAATAAAAAGGTTTAGCTATTTTAGAGTGTATTGGCAATGTTAACTTTTCTAACATAAGGATATATACACTAAATTCCATATGTAATACAACACACCATGCAAGTTGCCTAGGAGGGAGACCAAACTCAACTGGGCCATAAGTTCAGTACGCTCTACGCACAAGGTACTGATAAGTTAAGTCTGGTCACTGACATAGGTACCTGTTAAACTCAAACACACATTCTCTTTCTCTCTCTAAAGGGGCTCATACACAGTGGCCTGCATAAGCTGGCCAGTTCAGGCAAAACTGAGCATATGTGGGGAGAAAATCCGCCTGTGACTATGCATTCGGCCTCAACCATTGCTATGAAATCTGTTGCCGACAGATTTTTTTAGTCAGGCTCAGGCTGTCGGTCATTAGTTTTGTCACTAGTGGAGGGGTGAATACATTTGTGTAGTTTACCAAAATTAATTGCTGTACTTGGCCTACTGCACTTGTCACTTTCTTCTCTGTTTGTTTTTCTTTCTTTCTCATGCACTTTTGCATTTTATATAGAGCAAATAAAAGATAAGAATAACAAATAGGAATCCCTGGATTTGAACCAAACTTCTGAGAAATAATACATGACCATTAATGCCCAGAATCCTGGAAAGGAAACCCTACTTCTCATACTCCAGGATAAAGGTTCAGCTGAAGATCATGTGATCCAACAAGGTCACTGGAAGGTACAGTAAGTAAACTGCACAATTTTTCTTCTTTCTTTTTATATCTTTTTCACTTTAATATGAGGCTGATGTGACAGATGGTTTTATGACCTGATCTTTTCCTGACACCATCCCACCATATTTTTGGAAGAGATACCACTGCCTGCAATCAAAGTACCAATGCTCTACACTGCCCATTTATGAATGGATCAAAATCAGATATGTTGTGTAGGCGGAGGTCCTGCTTTGGTAAGGTTAGGTTGGATTAATGGTTTGTCTGGCAATAAGATATCATTACCTTCCCTATTATTACCAAATATTTATTTTTTAAATGCCATTATAGACCTACAGAAAAAAATTAAGTCAACATCTAATAGTACGAAGAGCTGTCATAAAGAATTACCACAAACTGACTAAAATCTAATATCCAAATGGATCTAATCATTGCTAAACTTTGATGCCTCTGGGAAGCTGAAGGACTGCAGGTGAATGAAGGTGATTTTGAGGTCAGAGCTAAAAACAAGCTACTAATTTTACAAAAGCATGATTTGAAGTATGCCAAACGTTATATATTTGGTTGGACACAGTAGTACTGCAGCAGTGTGCAGATTAGCTGTGAGCCAGTGACTGATAAATACGTGTACATTGTTTAGTCTACACCCATCACGTACAATACACATTACAGGGAACTTTAAAAAACAATTATTAGTTTTCGTAGTAATAGGTCACCTAGTTTTACTCTCTATATTATTTAAAACCTTGTGTGTACCAGCTAATTAATGACTGCGAATTTAAAGGGATTTTATGTAAGGCAAATTCCTGACCTTGCCGAAGGTCACCATCATAAATGACCCATTAGAAACAAGGGAATGGATTCACACCGAAAATTTTAATGTCAAAAACTGACATGTCGAAATCAAACTATGCCTCTATATAAATATGTTAACATTAATATATAATATATGGAAGGTTTTAAATGATAGGTTGAACCGGCAGCTTGACATGACAGAGGTGACAGCATTACACATATTTGTCTATTTTCTTACCTGTGTTAGGGCTCAGAGGACCCTTCATGAAGCTTACGATGCCATCAATAGCGGCCTTATCTCCGTTCATCTTCCAGTTCCCTCCGACAAAGAATTTCCTTTGGCTGGACATGATGGCTAAATTGCAATACACCGTACTACTACTGATTGTGAGGCTGGTGAATGTCGTCTGCTCTGTCTGGCACTGGCTCCTCGGCTCTTATCCCTACTCCAGAGGTGATCCCCCCCCCCATACCCCCACTCCCTTGGCCTACCTACCCTTATCTCTCTCTCTCTCTCTCTCGGGATTTAGATGTGTGCCATGCTTTAACTTTAAGGGTTTGAGCGCTCCTTTGAACCCAACCAATCAACCCTTTCTTCTCTTTGCTAGGCAGCCGTCCCCTTCCTTTTTCCTCTGGCTCCTCTCTGCAAGCACAAAATATTCTTGTTGCTGTCTGCTGATTTCATCCCCTTTATAATCTCTCACAAGTCTCTCCCGAACCCTATAATTATTATGTGGTCTCTCCTGTGGTTTATTCTAGATCTTGCTGTACAGTAGGCTATATTACGCGTTTGGACACCCCTTCGGATCTGTGAGCCACTTCCTTTCTTTATATTGTCCCTCCTTTCCTACTACTTACTTCGTACTTGTAATCCCTCCTCCCTGAGTATGAAGCCGAGTGCCTCAAAGAAAGCGTATTCACTATTCAACATACGACAGGGATCTCTCTGGCTGCCTATTTGGCAGTGTACAGTCGGCCTCAGGAATTCGTACACAGCTTTAGTTATAAGGAGCCTTTATTGTTCTACTGTCTGATTCAAGTATTACCCAAACAACAACAACTACAAGAGTTTTGTGTTAGGAAATTAATGTACTAAAATTTCTAGTTGTTAAGAACAGGTCTTCCATTACGTCACGCGGAGGCTGCATATCAGACCAGCTGCTGGCCAACCTTAATGATGTAGAACATATACACCAGTTTTTCTATCTCCAAATGTAAGGTTAGCTGGGAGCACCCTATATATAGGTAAATCCAGGGACCGTGCAGGTAAATCAGTGCAACTGAATTCAAAGAGCCTGTCCGCAGCTCCATACAAATGTTGGTGAAGCCCGAACTCCCACGGTAATTGTATTAGGACACCTCTGTATGTTCTGACCCTTTGTGACACAGATGCAAGGAAAAGACAGGCAAGGGCTAGAAAGAGAAATGTTCGTGCTTTCGTTATAGAAAGGTACCCCCAATTCTCCACCCGTTCTCTGGTTTAAAGGTAAAGAGTGTCATTGTTAAATCTAGCGCCACACTTCATCTTGCATCTTTAATCCCTGTTGTTAATGAAGTTACTATTATAATTAGCCTATGTTTTCCGTAGTCCCTGTTACATAATTGTGATGTGCGTAGAAGGATCAATGGCCAATGGGAAGAACAAATTTTAACTCGAGATGAGCTAGATAGTCTATCCATCATCTCAAAGTTACTTATAACGCTTCATAGCATCATGTAAATCTATCTATCAGATTATCTGTGTGTGTGTCACGTCAGATACCTGTCCTGCTGGGCATATATGTGGCTGTCTGTCTGTCAGTGTACTTACATGCCCACATTATAACAGTGTTTCTCCTACGTCCTCGCGATCTACAGCCGGGTGGGCAGTGACATCTATATTAAATATGAAATGAAAATGAGAGATGGCAAAATGTAGGAAATAGAAGGAGAGGTCGATAGAGGAATTGCTGAAGTATGAAAAGGGAACAGCTCGTGTGCGAAGGGGTACTAAAATCCCTAATCACGGAAGGCAATAATAAAGGCCCAACGAGATATTATTATAACTCGAATGATAATATAGTATTTGGCTGGGTTTCTCATTTGCATAAAGCCTCGTATATCCAACGGCCTGAAAAAAGTGCTTCTCTATTCAACACAATGCCTGGGGATCGATTGCCTGGACCATACATGAACGGGATGATCTGCAGGTGAATATATAAAAATTGAGTCGCGAACAAGCCTCCCAAATTACTTCAGTTCACGCTTGAGCGATAACCTTTCGAAGTAAAACTTGTCTTGTACAACACGAATACACAATCTCTATGAAATTACCTTGTATACATATTTATTGGGAATAATGTTTATCTATTGGTTACCTTAATAAAGAATAATTTTATTAAAAAAAACTGTGTTCCGTTCCCTATCTTATAACTTAGTTTTTTCTATATGGATATTGGAACAAAGCGTAGTGAAATTTTAACTTATAATAAAACCCAAATATACTTGTCTAACGAAATCATGTATGAAGTAAATAACATGAGACAGTGGCAAAGATGTGACCCGAATGGTGTCTGCTGTTGGACTGAAAATGGGACAGTTCCAATATTTCCTTTGTTAGGCTTGTGTGTATGGTTCGCCTTGAGAAAATACTTTTGTAAAGTAAAGTTGATGAAGAGTATATTTACTTACAAAATTGAGTTATTTATAATATCATAGATAAAAATGAAGCCTAATAAAGACTCATTGTAGTTTTCAATAACACTTACTGTCTCTGAAAGAGTTAGGGACAAGGAAGCTTTTAGATGGTAGCCATATTGTGTCGACAGTGTCAATAAAAATAAGAGTGACTTTCTTGAATTTTACTGTGTATGTTGTAAGGCTTCTGGCCTACAAGTATGAACAAAGACCCCAGTAAACACTTCTCATAGCAATGGCAGCATCTAGAAAATTACAAGGTAAGAATATCAGGCTTAAATGTTCCTTTAAATGGAGGAGTTAGAATATGAAAGCCTGTTTACAAAGTGTAAACATAGCAACTTCATTGTGAAAATCACCACGATATGGTAGCATAGAAACTCAGAGATTTGTTTTATGTTATCTGTGGATACTTTACGGCATCAATATGATCTCCAGTCAAGTACAAGTGCTTTGGTTATGAATTAGAGGAGAAATATTATGTTGTGTGAGATTTGTCGGGTCTTCACCAGCTGAGTCTTTGAACTCTGGTGGCAGGTCGGAATATTTATTATGTACAGTATTTGTTAATATAGTCTTGGACAAAGTTTGTAGTGTATGGATAGTTTTGTGGATTTAAGAGAAACGCCAAACGTTACTTTATTTTGATTGTTTGAAATGTGGAGTGAATTTATGAAAGGATGTTCAAATCAGAATTTGAGAGGTTAAGTTAGATGGGTAAGAAATGTAATGTTAAAGGCTTTGACCTAACTTATTGTTTGTTGTGTTATTTCTGTTGACTATGTTCATTAAGGCAGCTCAATAGATTAATATAAATAAACGTGTAGCCTACACAAGTTGGCAATACAAAGTCTGGAAAATGCTAATTTTCACTATGCATTCATAGGGCATAACCAATACTCAGTACAACATAATTTGAAAAAGGTGCTAAAGGAAAAACAGTAAGCTGTAAAAGTAGAAGAAAGAACAGAGGACCAGGTTAAGTGATAACAATGGTTGAGATTGTTGAATGTTGAGGCCTCAAAACAATGTTGATATTGCCCATAACTTTATAGATATTGAGACAAATTAATGTATTATGAGGCAACATATAACGTTAAATTCTGTGCAAAGAACTTAAGACAGATAAATTTACACAGTGAATTCAATCTCATGCCTAATACTGTACTGTGTCTGTGAAAAAAGCCATTTCGGTAAATATTGAATGAATTATAGTTATTGCGTATGGTTTTTCTACCTTCATTACCCACTTATTTAGACCATGCTAAGACTATTTTCTTCTATGTCAATTCGTCTGCAAATGCCCCATATTCAAATGGGGCATTTTGAAATTAGCCTGACCTGACCTAACATAACATAACCTAACATAACATAACATAACCTAGACCGCATCAGACTACCGGGACCTAACCTGGGCAGACTACCAGGACCTAACCTGGACAGACTACCAGGACCTAACCTGGGCAGACTACCAGGACTTAACCTGGGCAAACCGGGAAATAATCGTGATAAAGTACAATAAATGACTAGGGCAAAATACTGGGACCCAGCCGGATCTGGCAACACTGCTGCAAAACAGTAATTCTTTCAATAAATACCGCCATTTCTCATAGACTGATATTAATTATAGGGCTAGATAAGCAGTAAATGTATTTATCTAGAGTTCTAGACTATTGCTGTTTTGTAGCAGTGTTGTCAGATCCGGCTAGGTCCCAGTATTTTGCCACAATCAGGTCCTTGTACTTTACCACATTTTTTTCCAGGTAGTTTGCCCAGGTTAGGTCCTGGTAGTTTGATGTGGTCTAGGTTAGGTTAGGTACGGTCAGACTAATTTCAAAATGCCTCATTTGAATATCTTGGAAATGGGTCATTTCCAAATCAAATGCCATAGAAAAAAAGTGTCTTAGAATGGTATGAATTAGTTGGTAAAGATGATAAAAACATCGTAATACCAACCAGCAATAGAGAAGATATTTACCGCAGTAAATTATGAGTTAGGGCTGCTGAGTTTCAGTTTTATAAAATTTCATTTGTTTTCAATTGAAGCAATGCTGACATTTTATGCTGCAGCCTGCTGTATAGAAATCCAATACTGTACATGTATTTAGCCATGAAACAATATGAAATACAGTTTGTTTCATTTTAATGCTGTTTGGTATTTATTTGTTAATGCATTTTAGTATGGAATCGAAATGAATGCCTGCTTATTGCAGTACCGGTATTATATGTAATTTTAATATGGGATATTGTAACAGTTAATCATTCACACTAAATGAAACTTATTTTTATCTTATGCCAAGTGCTTTTAAATCAAAGGTCATTAATTTCTTTCGTAACCATTGACCAATTTTGTTTTATAATTCTCTTTACCGTTTATCTCATGTCTTTTTATTAATCTCTTATTGTTCATTTGAATTCTTTTCCTTCAGGTGGCATGGGGGACTTCTGTCTCATTTTTGCTGTGGGAAATGTTCCAACTGATTTTACTCATGTTGCCTGCCTTCTATCTGATTGTAATACAGTAATAATAACATTGATACTTATAATAGTAAAATTGTAAAATGTACTGTACCTCTTATTGATTTTTGTATCTTTCTTGCAGGAGAAATCGATCGGTGCCTGAAAAAAGTATCTGAGGGTGTGGAGCAGTTTGAAGACATTTGGCAAAAAGTACATAATGCCACCAATAGCAATCAGAAGGAAAAATATGAGGCTGATCTCAAAAAGGAGATCAAGAAGTTGCAGAGATTACGGGACCAAATTAAGTCCTGGTTGGCGTCCGGCGAGATTAAGGACAAGTCACAGCTCCTTGAAAACCGCAAGTTGATAGAGACGGTGAGATATTTAATTCCTGTACCGGTACTACATTTCCGAGGGTGTAGGCTATAAGGGAAGGAACAATTTATAGGAGTTTGGAAATGAGAATCAAGGGAGGAAGTAAGATACAGAGCAATAACTACTGTATGGCTGGAAAGTACAGTTTGCTTATTTAAGGAACTTATTCCATCACCCTTATTAAATCCCCCATCATCTATTTTTCATACAAAGTTTTTGGTAATGTGGAATCCGTACTCTACAAAATGGCTTTTTGAATCATGATACCTGGTGTGGCAGTGATTGTAAAATAGGAACATTAAAGTGTCCATATTGATTATGAAAGGATTTCATGTCACAGTTATAAAGATATTGAATTTATAATTGTATGGTAAAACCTCACCAAATCGGATTTCAGTACCGTACACCTGAAAGTGGCTAAACTGGACTTAATTTAATAAGACAAGTTGGACTGGAACTGTATTGATTGTGAAAAATCCATGTTAGTTGGGAAAAATACAAGCTGTAAAGGGATGCAGACTGTACCCCAGTTAATGAGGAAAATAAAAAGTATGTATTAGGACAGAAAAGGCCAGAGGTTGGCTTTACTGGACTTTCTGCTAAACCAGACAAGGCGACGTCCCATTTAGTAAGGTTACTAATGTTATTATTGTGACTTGCCCATCGCCCACCATTCTTTCAATGGTGTAGTTAGCCTCATATCTCCTACAATACAAGAGAGGGGAGTGAGGGTTGAGAACCCCACTCTCTAACAATGACTCCACTATGGGTTCATATAACCTCAGAGCTGGACCTCTTGCCTATCAGTGGTTCTTCACCAGCGCTAGAGCCTCCCCGCCCCTTGAAAAAAGATGGAGTTGCTTATCCTCTTCCTTGGTTTGATGACTCCATAGACAAGATTATTGCAGTTACTTACATCATGGAAATTTACCTATAGTACAACTAGTTTGTACTGAGCTCTTGGGTGAAGGTGAGGACAACGAGCGGTGGTGCAAAATCATCAACAAAACCAACCCACATTATTAAAATGTTGATATATAAACCAAATTGTATTAGCTTAAAGAATTTGATAAATAATACAATGTATCCAAAGTATCCGCAAAAACATATTAGGTTCATTGTAAGTATATTTACAACAATAAAACATACACCATGTGGCATACTGATTTTACCATGTTGCCACAGTTGGGACAAAGGGGTAAAGGCAGGTCAAGGATGCAAGTACTCACACATGTCAGTCACCTACCTCACCCGGTCATTCTCGCACCAGCCACCTGGACTTTTACCTCTATGGTGGTGTGGAAAGAAAGTCGACAATTGACTGCAATAAATTGTTGTATCTTCTACTTATAAAGATAATGATACTTTAATTATTTATAATAAATAATTATTACAAGTAAATCGTCGATACTATCAAAAGAGCAAAAAATTACTGAAGATACATAAAATACAGTATAATAATTTTAGAGGGGTTACCCTATTAAATGTATCATAAAGAATGATGGATACCATGTGGGCTTGTTTTGGTGAAGATTTGGCAACACCGCTCCTTGTCCTCGACTCCATCCGAGAGCTCAGTACAAACTAGTTTGAGTATAGTCAAAGGGTACTGGCAGGTGAAAGCACAATTCTTTATTTAGGTGTAATATGATTGTTCTTGCTGTCCATCAGTTTCTCCTGATTACACTTATATGTCAAGAAAATACCCCTATATCGTCACAAATTCATAGCAGTGTAGATAGCTGACCATATGCAAAGTTCCTGTGAATTCCTGTATATGCTGTCTCCAAATAGTGAGGTGTAAAAATTATATGGTGTTATATCTAATGCAGCAGAAAGAATGCAACCAACATCTTAAAGTCCACCATCTCCTCCTTGTGTGATTTGAAGTACTTAGTACTTTGACCTTTCCCTCAATAATCTATGGGGCTTCAGGTTGCTAGTTTTGTAGTAGTGCAGCTGTGTATTTGTAGAAAGTAATAACTTGTATACTTAAGAATGCCCCTGCCACTTTCCAGAGGTTGAAGGACAAAGTAGTGAAGTGGACAACATCAGTTTGTGTTGACTGAAATTCTTGGATATGTGTGTCCACCTGAGACAAAAGTGACAGCAATCATTGGGTTTATTACAACACAGTCTCACCAAGCCCTCCAACCTTTCTTCAGGATAATCTGGTACCAAAGTCACTTCGTCCATGACTACTCCACTGTACTTGCACCTCGTGTGGATGTGTTGTGCAGGATTGGAAGTTTGGACAGTCGAGTGTGAAATAGCCTTTGGCAGGTTAAATCGCTCTTTTGATGTAGTCAGACCTTTTGTTTTGATTGTGGACACAAGTAGAATGGTGGCTGGGCAAATTTTGATACAGAAAATAGCTGACTAGATGGAGCATCTAATTTCACTCTCTTCCATGAAGTTACCAAGGCCCAGAAGAACTAGAGCCAATTTTTGCATTTCACAGAAACTTATGTCCCGACTATTTTGGGAAATAAATTTTTAAATGATCAAGCTAAAGAGAACATTATTGTACATGTGTGTGAGATTGGGGTGAGATCAGATAAGGATTATGGAACTCTGTGTATATATGTGTGCATATGTGGATTCACTATTTACAGATTTTTGGGATTAAGGGGGTGTCATACACAAAAACGTTCCATGAATTGTGTTGGTTGAATGTACTTTGTAATTGAGAAGTGGTACAGAACTTTTCAATTTTTCTCCCCCTTATGATTGACTTGTACAGGTGTCCTCAGCTAATTACCCTTTGCAATTTCTAAGTTTCTTCTAAAACAAACACTAGTGATTGATGTGATGGAGCTAGATGTTGCAAGAGTAAAAACTTAATATACACCACATCAATTGGAAAGAAAATATTTGGGTGTTTTGTTTGTCTCAAGACAGGACCAACCCACCCATCCCCCATCCACACATTCTTAACAGATTTTAGGGGATTTAATTCTTAACATAGCATTCAGAAAATAGCTTAGTAAAACTTGACACAGCACTTGCTGTTGTATTGATAGGCTATTAATTTAAGATTTTTCCCTTCACTTTGTAGCAAATGGAAAGGTTTAAGGTGGTGGAGAGAGAAACCAAGACCAAAGCGTACAGTAAGGAGGGACTCGGGGCAGCACAAAACAAAGACCCAGCACAGAGAGAGAGAGAAGAGGTCAACAATTGGCTTAGCTCCTCTATAGACGTCTTAAATATTCAGGTGAGTGAATAGTTTTTCTTTGTTGTATAGAAATATGTTTAACTTAATTAAATTACCCGGTAAACAGAATTTTTTTTGTGGATATAGGTTAAGTTGAATTGCTTAACCCCTAAGTTTCCCTAAAGCCAAATTTGTATTACACATTTGAAGATTTTAAATTTATGCGTCAGAATATGCAAATCCAAGTCACCCATGTCCAATGTGTCAAAGGTGGAAAAACAAAGAATTGTTTGCCTTACAATTAGAGGGAAAACGTCTATATAGGCCTACATATTGTTTTTGCTAAATTTTCATATGCATTTGTGTGCTATGTGTGCATATATGTTTGTTGTGTTTGTGGTGGGAGGACACAGAGTGATAACAGCTATGAAGGGAAGAAAGAGGGAAGGAAAAGCAAATAGAGAGTCTGTGATGGTACTGTTGAGGGAAGAGGACCACTTAGGGAAAGATGGATTGGACTAAAGGGGGGAGAGGCCCCAGTAGGGATTCATAAAGTGGAATGAGGGGAGATATAGGGCCGATTCCTCAGTCGATTTGTTACAGTCCGAACGAAAACCATCCCCAACATGGTGAGACCCCTAACCAATAAGCCTTTCCGATTCCACAGTCGTCTGATCTTTGGTTAGGAAGCCAACAAACTTGGTGGCAACACAAACAAATCCCCGGGCGCTAACCGGAAGGGTTAGTACACCTGACTGGTGGATATTGGCCATGGAACTACAGTATAACAAACTGGCACCGAAATATGAATTGTCACCTGTGAGCAGAAGGAACTTGGAAGAGAGAACACATGACCAGTTGACGATTACAATTTCTCTTCGTGACAAGGCTCCTGGTGCTCTAACTTATCAGCAGTTAATTTTCACTAAATAACATAAAACTTGAGAAATAGTGATGTTATATATATATCAAATACATAAATAATGTTTTAATAATACACATTTCTGCTGTCATAGCAGGTAATTTTATTAAAAAGACCATACAAACTGCACAAATACCTTACGGAAGATTGTTCATTGACGTGTCTCCACTAGTGTTAATTTGAGTTATAATTTATTCCCTCTACTCAGTTCCAAGTACTTGTATAAAGTTATACCATAACAAATGTTTCACAGGCTTATTTATAATGAATTTGGAGTAACGTGTTGGAAAAACCATATATGTAAAGTAATGAAGTGCTGTGATGCTTATTAGCAGAGTTGAAGCCAGTGTTGCCAGGTTTGCTTGACAAAATTTACCCAACTTCAATCAGATTTTCCCTTTTTACCTCAAAAATTTCCTGTTTACTCTTGAAGATAGTCGTATATTTCGTCTTGTAGAAATATTCCCATTTACTCTTCAATAATCTTAATATAATTTATCCATTGCTACCTCTAATTCTTCATGTTTAGTGAAACTTTCCCATATTTGGCAACACTGGTTGAAGCAGCAGCAGACGACAGACGTAAATTTACTGCGATTATCAAAATTATCATAAAAATAATACAATCTTGCTGCTTTTCCTTGTTTCTGGATGCTTTCTATAGAAAACATTGGACACGCATTATACAATGAAAAATAATAATTTGGTATGCAAATAATGTAAATATTTTCATTAATATATAATTAGTAAGCTCGATTCGGGCGGTATACCCTTTACCAAAGGTCCATCACCAAAGTTCCAATAATACTCATGATTTTGGTTGGAGCCCGAACAAACTGGGTCCCGAAAAACGACTGTGGAATCGGACACGTTACCAAAAGTATTCGTTTGTTGGCTAACAAACAAATATTGACGACTGGAATCGGCCCATTTTTTTTGGCTAAGCTCCAGAACCAAATAACATTTTTCCCATTGGTTTAGTTATTTCTGTGGTGCAAACGTAGTTCAGAATCAGTTATCGCACCATAGGAGACGACTGTACAGTATGTATTTCAAATTTTCTTCCATTTGTTAGCTAATGTAGATTCATGAATGTATGTAACTTCTAAAGCATCATGAAATTATACAGCCACAGAGATAGAAGATTTGTTTATCCCCACATCCATTCTCACACCCTTTTTATATTCTTCTATTATATATAATAAGTATTATGCCATTGTATTATAATGTTAATCTGAAATGGGAGTACTGTACAGTACTGTAAAAGTAATCTCCTACTTATGAATATTTGACTTAAAAAATTTGCAGATTAAAATAAAATTATTTTCAGGTGTTGAAAAAGAAATAAATCATAAATTACAGTTCAATTTGCATGCCAATTACAATTCCGTGATATGCAACAGCTGACATCACTGTAGCAGCACCCCTGCTATTCAGGGCACTGTTGATTTCAGCAGTCAGCACAGGAACAGTAACATCAATGGTGATTTTCATCATTTGACGTCTTCCACTATTGCCTGTCATTCACAATTTCTTTTGCTTCATCCATTTTTATTCCACACTTTACACAATCCTTCACCATATTGTATCATCATCTCTTTGATCTTTGCCTTCTACTTTGCCCCCTAAATCACTCTTACACTCGATTCTTGTATTATGTATATACTACGGTACTTAGCTATACTCTTTTGCCTTCTTTTATCAGATGGACCAATTTGAATCAGAGATTGAGTCCTTGCTTGCGACGCAGAAGAAAAAGAAAATGGACAAGGACAAGTCTGACAGAATAGAGGATCTTAAAGAATACATTGATCGCCACCAGCACCACATAAAAAAACTTGAAATCCTTATGAGAATGCTCGACAACCAATCAATAGATTGTGACCAGGTGAGAAAGTTATTCAAATATCAAATTCTCTGCATATATGCAGTAGCTCTTGTCACCATCAGCTGTTCTTTGTGTGTAATGTTGTGTGTATTTTGTAAACTGATGATTGCCATTGCCGCCAAAATAGTGTCAGAAAAGCAGAAGTCTCTATATTCCACACTATGTCACGACAACTTTCGTGCTGATTTGTCAGAGTTTTATATTTATATGAAATTATATTAATGTATATATTATATGAAATTAAAGTTGTCATGGGAAAATATCTTTTTACAGATAAAAATGATAAAAGAGGATGTTGAGTACTACATTGAATCGTCTCAAGATCCAGACTTCAATGAAAACCTTGGGCTCTATGATGACATTGATATGGAGGATCTCGACTACCCCACTCCAGAGATTACGGTTGGCAAAGTGAGTTCATGTTTACTAACCTCTTAAGTGTGATAGCTTGCATAACTAGGATACTTTGGCTCCTCCCAAATATTTTTTACTTACATTTGGTACCGTACAGTCAAACAAAGAGAGGTGTTGGCCTAGCTTAATACTGTTAGTTTTTGTTTTAGATACTAAAGTGATATTTCCTCTGAGTTAAGAATCTAGTAACTTTTTTTAAGAGCTGTAAGAACTAAATATGCAATACTTTTGCCCGCATTTAGTATCTTAAATGTTTTTCTTTTATGATAATCTATAAAGACCAAAGAAAGATGTAAAATATATACTGATACTATTTTTTTTTTCTAACTTCAGAAAGGTTATTACAATAATAGCCATAATAGAGGGTTTTATTGCATAATTAATTCTAAGCTCCAATGACTAAAATTAAGTGATATCTGTTAAATCTTTTGGCCTGTCATTACATAAGTATTGCTCTATAGATATTGTATAAGGAACAATAATGCATTACTGTTCTATGTTCATAAAGCATTTAGAAGCACTCATACTAATGCCTGGATTGGATACTAAAGGTGCGTTTATGAATGCCCCTGCGGCTTGAGGCGGTCTTGAGTCCGGCTAGACTAGATGCTGGGACACTAAAAAACACCCCAGCTTGACCGCGGGAAACCGACTACAACAACAACAAAGATGGCGGAAAACATATATTTTCAACTTTGTGACTCTTCCCTCTCGGAGCAATGGAAATTTTTGTTAACTTTTATTATTAACTTTTAACTGAACCTTTAAGTTCACTGTATTTACCTTGATGTTACTTCAGACACCATTTTTCAATGTGTTTGTTTACATTGTGACGTCACTATCCGCCTTGAGACTGGGTCTAGCCTGCTCCACAACTGGCTTGACTTGACTAGACCTGGACTCGAGGGGGACTAGAGGTTGGGACATGCAAAAAAACACGATTGGGCATCAGCCTCGAGGCTGTCTTAAGTTTGGGGCATTTATAAATACTACTTAATACTGTATAATCTACCCCATACTATAGTACAAAGAGTATTATGGTATCCTTTGATACAACTGCAGCATATGCTGGGTGGCAGCCATGAGAGTACGGATGGGTCAACAGCATCTTCAGCCTGTGGTTCATCACCTGCCCCATCTCCTGCCACCAACCATTCCAACGACCATGACGCCCCACCCGTTCCTCCCGCCCCTGCGCCCACCACCCCTCATGACAAGAAGAGATCCAGTAAAAGTGAAGAGTCCAGATCGATCAATTTGGTAAGTACAGTAGCTTAACTTTTTCTATGAAATAGCTGTACTCATTAGATGGTTGAAGATGTGTGCATACTGGTTGCTGCAAACATGAGTTTTGGAGACAGTTATACTCTGTCCTCCCTTTACAGTGAAGATATAATATGAACACATAGAGCAAACAAATGTTTATGCTGATGATGGTCTTTCCACATATTAAGGATTATTTGCGCAAGAGTTATTGTTTCTTCCTCATGATAAAGTGCAGTATAGTTTATGGCTGAACAGTGCTGTAATGGAAGACATAGTTTCCTACTGTCAATCCCATTTGAGTTGTCCAGCCTCGTAGAACACTGTATACACAAAGAGAAACATTTCATTCTCCTTTTATTTAATTATATGGCTGTATGCAACAAATGGAATGTGCACATCCTCAACTTGTACTGGTGTCTTTTTATTGTAACTCTTAAACAACTTTATGATAACTTCTAAGAAATTAGAAAATATAAAACCATTGTCAACCACTCTTAGGTGAACCAGCCAGTCAAGCCTGTGGTGATGAGGCCAATGCCCAACAGCATAGCTAACACCAACAGCAACCTGACTAGCAACAGTAGCAACACCACCGCAGCATCCATCGTTGCCATTAATTCCACAAACCCCTCCGCCAAACCCACCCCTCCACCATCCACACCCACTAAGCCTGTATCAGGTCGGTAAATAATATCATAAGAATATTTGATAGATATTAGTTTGAGTTTCACTCTGATAATAGAGGACATCTATAACTTCAGAATGCAATATAGTACAAGTATATTTCAACTCTAGGGGACCTTTGGCAGTCATATTGGAATCATTAGCCATAGTCATGTCAATTGTAACATTTACTTGGAACACACTATACTTATTCAAAAATTTTTTTTTTAATCCTCTAGCACAATATCTGCTTCATAATCTAGGTAGTACCTACAACACTACATAACTACTGGCAATAATACCAATCCATGTTTAGCCTTGTGCATTTCATATGCAGCTGAGGTTTGCTGAGACACTACAATAATTAATTTAGGTACACAACAAACAGTTGTCGAATTTTTTGCTGAACATTTATGTACATTTACAGGTTCTACTTCTCAAACTACTCCAAACAATAGCAGCACAAGTTCAGGTACTTCCAACCATCTCATCACCTCAACCTTACAACACAATAGTACAGGTAAGCAAGTCCAGTTGTACAAGAATCATGCCATCTATGATTTCATGAACATTTTGAAATTTGTGCATGATTGATTGATTGATTGATATTAGGGGAGAAGCTGTGACAAAAATAAAACATTTTAGAAGGTGATGGCAGTTTCAGAATCACTGGGTACTAAGCGAAGTATGGTGTGATTAGATTTAGAATAAGACTTACAATGACTTAGGAGGGAGGGCAGAGGAGAATAATGAAACAGTGTGACGACATCTTTGGTGGGTTTGGAGATTGTGATAATTATAAATACTTTACCATGTTATCAAATGTTGGGTATTGTGTGAGTACAGTACTGTAGCTGTAGTTTGCTGTATTGTTGAGTGCTTGTTTGCCATGTAGTCTGAGGTGTTGGTGAGTTGTATGTTACAGCTGTTGTGTGGGCAGCAAGTGGACGAGTGATTAGGATTGGGATTGATGTGATTGTCTGATTGGTTTGGGAAGGGTCCAAGGTCTAACTGCCTGTGGTTGGATGTGGGCACTTTAAAAAGGGAGTGAGGCATCAACATAATGGCTAGAGAGAGTAGCAAATTATACTATAATCTGTGTAAGGTTTGGTGTAGAGTTGTGTTACTTTTACAATTAATTTTGTGTTGTGAATGCTATGCAGTTACGGCCAATAGCTTTCTACTATCTGAGAGTAATATGAGTTTTGAGTCACAGGGGGCATGGTCTTGTGCAGAGACTGTGTAGCAATCTGCCCTCATTGAATCATGTTTGCAACATGACGGACTACTGCATTTAGGGTATCAGTATAGTTCCAGTCAGTTTTCTCATCCTTTACTCATTGGCTAATATATATTTTTTTTCTCTTCCAAACATGCAGGAAGACATTCACCAGAACCAAGTGGAGTAATAAGTAGTGGTATCTTGAATAGTACTAGTGGAAATGGGAGCAACAACAGCAGTAGCAGCAGCAGTTGCAGTAACAGCAGCAACAGCAGCAGTGGCAACTCAGTATCAAACAGCACTGTTAGTGGGAACAGTAGCAGCAATGGGTTAAGCAGCAGCGTAAGCAGCAGTGTCAGTGTAACATCACCACAAGGCAGCGCGACCACTACCCCGGCACCCCCTACGGGTGCACCCATCCCATCCACTCCCTCCTCGCACCCGGCCCACACCCCCACCCCCACCATGGTATTGTATTGTGGCTAATTTCACTTTACAGTAGATTTGTTAGCTTTTGTTTATTAATTACCAACCATACATTTATATCGTTGCAAGCGCTATAAATTCCCATTTTCACACATCCACGGCTATCATCACCCAGTTCAGTAGCCCTGTCAAGTAAAGTTCTGTAATCACTGCTGCAATTTCAAAAATATTTCATTAGTGATATGAAAGACTGAATTTCCTTTATACTTAGTACAGTTTGCCAAAGATTTACTTCGTCTATAAGTCTTAAGATATTTATGAAATGGCTAACATTGCATTATTTCACAGAACTCAGCAGATACAGCGGTGTCGTTAAAGGCGATAGCGCAGAAAAAAGTTAATGAAGTCAATTCTACATCATTACCTCCTTCAGGTAAGTTTCTTTCAGGACAATGTATTATCTTCTACAGTAATTGCATTTGTGATAATCATCAATAGTGTGATGACATTCTGGTAGTCCCTAAGTTGCAGCAATAGTTGGGTCCTGAAACTTTCATAAGTTCATTATAAAAAAAGTTCATCTGTACTCTTACTAACACTTACAAGGGATTGTAATTTTATTAGCAGTATGGAGATTCATGATTGATATGTCCAATCTTTGCCATAAAAAAAAAATACTGCTGGGAGTCTGTCATGTGACATAGTTTATTGTAGTCAATACTTTCCATTTTTTTAACATAATCAAATGCCCTGTAATATCAATCCCTTAGATGAACCCCTGCTTACTGTCTCTTTGTGTTTATACCTGTGATTAGTCAGGCCTGTACTATTCAACTTATTTGTCTATATAGATGTTCATCCATGGTCTAAGTCCCTTGGTGAAAGGAGCCACTCTATGGATTGTAGAATTAAAACTGAGTTACCAGCCCGAACATATCATCGTAGTAAATCTTGAACCATCTTGCCTACCATGTACAAGTTCTAATGCTTCATCCACTCTTATTCTACACTTTCTTACACAGTCAGTCACCATATTGTACTACCGGTATCTTCCCCTAGGTCTTTCCCTTCTTTGCCCCTCAGAATCACTCCTAGACTTTTTTCACCACTCTTGTAATATCTATTTTTTCCAGGTGCCCTTATCATCTCAGAACACTTACTTCGACTTTTTGGTCAAGTAATTTTCTCACTTCACAGCTTTCACTATTTCTCACCTTGTCATTTCATCTCTACTGTTGTTATTCTCAATTTCTCATATTCCTACCACTCCAAAGTGAAAGTGGGGTATTAACACTCCTTCGTGCAATCCTCTTGCTGCAACTGGATGTAGCTCGCTTGTTCTTCCAGTGTTCATCACACCCACTAGTCCCTTGTAGGCCTAATTCAATTAATCTGTTAGTAAAAGTTTTTCTCAGTACAGTAAGAAAATAGTATATATGGTATATAAAGAGAAGTATTTATATGTCTGGCAGTGCTGTGTTAATGACTGTACTGGTGCTGTGTTAATGACTGTACTGATAAGAGCATATTATCCTTATGCAGATTGGAATGTGCTGTTTTAAAATTTCCCAAACATATGACGCATGAAGGCTGGAGGGGACAGACTTGAGAAAAATTATAATCTTAGATTGTGTATAATTTTATGTAATATAGAATTTCTTGATAATTAGAACTGTCCTTTTACATTATAATCTGTAGAAAATGTAAATTATGTACAGTAATGCAATAATTGCCCATTTGCGTACTGTGTCAGACGAGTTAAACTGCAGCATTCACACGTGACTGCAAAACCCCACTTTTCTTCCTACATCCCTTTCATAGCAGCCCAAAAGTACTGCATCACCTACATTCATGAGGATGGAATTACCACCACCCTGCACCACTTCTATTTCTTACTCCAGTTTTCTGGTCTTCAACCTCTTTCATGACTCCTTCATTCATCTCCCATTTAATAACCATGTGACATCGCATTGGATACCAATCTCAGAGATCTTAATTTATTCTTACAAAGAACTTAATTTTAACCACTTAAATAAAACTGCATATTTGTACTAGTCATCATAGCAAGAAATTTCTGTGCATATATGTCTTAACACAGTACATATCTCACATTGCCGGCTGATGATTTTAGAATTATTTTCAAGTATGTAATCCTAGAGCTAATTAAATCTAATTCATATGGTTGTGGCATTTGTGTGCAGTGGTGGAAAGTAGCAGTTGTGTGTCAAGCAGTGGGGCGCCAACCACCACCACCACTAACAGCACCAGTAACAATAACACCAATAATAGTACCAGTGGTGGTAGTGCGGGAAAGAACAATAGCACTTCCGAGGCCCACATTCCTCCGCTATTAGGAGTGGCACCTCTGGGACCTGCGCAGCTGACGGTGGAACATGAGCTACAGTTCAAGATGCTTCAGGCAGCCTTCTTCCACATGCCCCACCCGTCCGACTCAGAGAGACTGAGACTTCACCTTCCCCGACAACCCTGCCAGACTCCACTATACTATCCACAGGTCAGACACCCATCCAGCCTTTCAGATTCTCCTAGTGTTAGGGTTTCTTGAATTATTTGGTGAATATGAGACTGCTGTACTGTCTGCCTTCCTTTTACAAGATATTTGCTTTTCTATGCATTTGCCATAGTATACACAGGGTCCCCTAGTAGGATTTAGACACCTATAGTGAATTATTTCAAGTGGAATTTATTTAAAAGACTGAAATAATGGTGCCCATATTGGTTGACTAACGATCATCTGGGTATCTGATGCAATTTTGAAAGCCCATGGAACTTGCTCTATTCAATCTGTCAACACCGATAGTGTGAATAAGAGTGATGGTGGAGGTGCCTCACACTGTACAATGCATTGGTCTGACTAGCCTGACTGCATCTACTGGCAGTAAATTTGAATCCATTAATGGGTATGTTATGCCTCCCAAAATTATTAGTAAGGCATGAATATTAGACAGTATTTCATCATCAATAAGAAAACATCCATATCTGTGCCTCAAGATTCTAACATTATGATCTCCTCTACAGGTGTCACCTCCAATGTCAGACACAGTGGACTTCTTCCAGAGATTGTCCACAGAAACTCTCTTCTTTATATTCTACTACATGGAAGGCACGAAAGCCCAGTACCTGGCGGCCAAGGCGCTTAAGAAGCAATCGTGGAGATTCCACACCAAGTACATGATGTGGTTTCAGCGACACGAAGAACCCAAGGCCATCACCGATGAATACGAACAGGTGTGTTAACTATTTCCTTCCATATTATCCTTTCTTGTTTCATTCTTCTCTAATCTCTCATCTGAGTTTATGCAATCACCATCCATGCAAATTCATATGTTGCATGTAACCATCTCATTAAACCTGGTTGGTATGTGTTATACAGTACACTCTTGATACATAATATTTGACCAGGAGGTCAACGAGCTCCACGTTCTCTATCGTCCATACCTGAATTTCATATTATAAAAAAACTATATTAGTGACTACTTTAATGGTTAAGATATACGGCAAATTCATTTCCAGATCTATACCTTAATATATGAATAAAAAATATGGCCTGCATCTGGCCATGACTAGGTCTAATACTCCCTGGTCAGAAATTATGTATCATGAGTGTACAAGTTCCATTTAATGGACAGCAATTTAGCATAAGGCTCGATATAGTGGAAAATATAATTTTGTTCTTCCAAGTTCAGTATAGCGCTAAGTGCAGTAATATTCAAAGCTATTTCTCTAACGTCCACCAACTAACATAGATCCTCATCGTATTTGCGGGTACGCACCATATTTTTTGCCCACCAAGCTCTGCCTAAACACCACTTCGTCACAAATGCACTTTTGACACAGGTTTTTATAAAGCTCTTTGTTAAAGTTTTTTTTTTATTTATTTCAATTATATTAATGACATTCAAAGTACTGTACAAAATTGAACGGTGTAGTGCAGTGGATTATTGTGATATGATTTATTTGTGTATTTAATACTGTAGGTATCTATTAGGTATAAATGAATTATTTACAGTACTGTATTAGGTACGCTCCACCCTCGAATTTAAGAACCTTAATATTCTGAATTTCAGATTTTCCTGACATGACAGTATACCCTTGGTCAATATTTGGAATATTCACATACAGACATGGTGAAAAGTGGAAGTGATTGTAAGAGAAAGTGACCAAAAATAATTAATACAAACTAAGGAAAGCTGGGTATACAAGTTATAAACCCAAACTGTTGGTGATAAGTGTAACTTACCACCCCATTCCCCTCACACTCTCCTAATACACTTGTGCTAAGCCTAATAAATGATAGAGAGATATGAAAACTTGTACAATTAAATTGGATAGGATAGCAATGCAGATTATGAAAACCATGCATGAAACTGATACAACTTCATACTGCACTTATTTGGAGGCAGGCATAGACACAGTTATTAAAGCTAATATAACTACATTATTTCATGCCTCTAACTTCATCAGTAGATGTGAAATGCTCTGTCCATACATAAGAGACAAGGGGGGAAATAATTACATATACTATGTTCCCAAATACAAGTATGTACAGTATTATACATTTTTCATGTTTAGCTAACTGATTCTTAACTTATCAGATATTTAATTTGTGGCATTTCTATTAATTTCCAGGGCACATATATCTACTTCGACTATGAGAACTGGGGCCAGCGAAAGAAGGAAAATTTTACCTTTGAATATCGGTACTTAGAAGACCGGGACCTGAACTAAAAGATTCCACAGCCAGCTGGGGATCTTTGGCACACTCCCCTCGGCACACGTTCCACACTGAGGGTGGTTGTGCTACACTTGAGTGATAATTAATCATATGGCAAGCAACAAGGACAAGAGTAGGAGGGTGGTGGTGGAAGGGCTTCTCAGTCTCAGGGGGTGGTTAAGGGAAATTTTTTTCTTCCTTTTGTTTTTTTCTTTCCACTTATCACACTGCCTCTACCCCTTAAATCCAACCCTGGTGACCTGAGCCTGACCACCTCCCTGGTTGTTGTTGTTCATTGCTTTCCAGTCAAGTCAAGTGTCATGGTTGCCACAACCACTGTCACACCATGATATGTGATAGTGTCGTATCTATTCCATTTAAGAATTTTTTTATGTGAAAAAGCAGATTTTTCCAAATAGAGCCTATATCTATTTTATGAGGATGGTTTCCTCTCTTAAGTGTCCCTTTGCTTGTGTTCCCACTGATGTCCATGAAGTTCGTATGCTTGAGTTGAATGTTGTGCTCCTCAGAGTACAATTGCCCAAACACCACTCTGATCTCGTCCTTGAAAGAGGCAAGGGTTTAGATTTGTAAGTTTAGTGCATTATGCATTATTGCTCAAATTTTCTGGAAGCAGCCTTTTGTGAAGTGGTTTGCTGCCAACCAGTAATGAACCTGAACGACTGGATTTTGAATGAAAATTTTTACTTTTGTGAAAGAATGCCAAAGATCTGTGATGCATTAGCCTACCAGCCACTCTTAACATCACAGCCAAGTTGAATTTGTATCACTGAAGATGTTCCCAAACAACCAGAAATGTTGTCATGATGGTATTACAGAATCACACTCGGGAACCATTGTTCAATGTACAATGGTGTATCAGTTTTTTATGGTAATGCTTAGTTTATTTTTTCAAAGTTGTTTTTATATATACATAAACTTCATTTTAATGCAAGGGTTATGTTGTTCATTATGGTAAAAGATAAAGTAAAACTTTAGTTAAGTTGTGGTTCACCAGTGTTGAAGCATGTAATATGGGAAACACTGCTACCAATACGAAAGTGATGAAGTCTGGTGGCCTGACAAGCATAAGCTGTTAGTTGATCTTCTGAGTTTTATTGCCACTCAGGTTGGAAAGGATTTGACATCTCCCAGAGTTGAACACGTGCTCCAAGATTCTTAAGTTAGCTAGTTGCCTACACTTGAAGAAGCATAATGTCATTTTGCATTTCAAGTTACATAATGAGTTCCACTTTTAGTCTTATGTTCCTAAAAAAAACATTTTTCAATAAAATAATAACTGCACAAAAATATAAAATACATTTGGTAACCTATAGATTCTAAAAATCTTAAATACCCGTCCTGACCACTGTTGATTAGGAATTAAATATTTTCATATTGCTTTAGTGGTACTGAATTTACTTTACTTTCATATAGATTTCCGTATTTTCACATTGATTAGAGAGGTCAGTTTTGAATTTTGGGGAGTTCTTCTGCTGTTGAAGTCAGTCACTTGCTCAAAGTCAAGATGCAGCTGACAGACTTATGGAAGCCCCCAGACATGCAAGTGTCCAGCGAAAGGAGTAGGATCATGTAGATAGTGTACAGTCGTTGTAGACTTTTTATACAGTGTAAATGATATTTTTATACTGTCCTTGACATCCCTACAGAGGTATGCAGTGAAGCTGGATAGGCTACTTTTCTTGGTTGATTTGGAACATCAAAATGGAGTTTGTGAATAAAGTTGCTGTGTAAGTGTGCAGCCGTTGATTGCCGGAGCAGTAGTATCAATTGATATACACCACTGTACCGGTTTCTTAAAGCCTAATTTTCCTACACAAACTACTTGAAAAATTGTGCCTCATTGAAAAACTGTGAAAGGGAGATATCCATTGATATTATTGCCTTCAGAAAATTAATTATATTTTCAGGTTGGCCATCAGCAAGCAAATTACAGCAAGTTGTAAACCCAGTACACTTACATTTACTAAAGACTTTTAAACTTTTTTAAGGGTTAGCAGATCTGTTTCCTTGTTCATTTTTCTCTTCTTTTGCTACCAGTCTATTTAATCATGGCATTTGAGAGTGGTTGTGGTGTCATGAGACGATGGGACAAACAACACAATGGTTCAGAGTAGAGGACAAAGGTGTTTATATAAAAGTGATATAAAATACACTCTATTTCCTGTGGAATAGTAGTTTGATTTTCCTGTAGAATGAATCTAGTACCAGGTCACATACGGCACCAGACGAGGCTCATCGTTAAGTACTTCAACACTTCCAGTCACAAACCAGGGAGTGCAGATTTGAATCCTGGCTAGAACTGAGGGTCTTGTGTTGTATGGTGCTCCAACTTGATAAATGTACAGTTGTCAAAATGTGAATTGTGACAACTTTTGACGGAACATTAAGATTAGTGATGTACATAGTTGTTTGTGGATCTTGAGTATGTAATACAGAAGGAAATGTACATTTCCTTTTGTATTACATGCCTATGATCCTTACAAATAGTTGTGGATGGGTATATCGTTAACGTTCCATCAAGATTTGTTGCAAATGGTATTTTGCCAACTGTATAACAGAATTCATTACAAGTGGGGAGTTAACCTTAAGTGAAATGAATTCATTAGGTTAAACATATTTAACCTTTTTGGCACAGCTATCAAGAGATTTAAGTGCCTTAAACTTTTTCAAATCTGCACTGAACAAAACCTGAAATGGGAATTTTTTTTATATAAGAACTGTATTGATGTTTTGCACATATTGTTTAATGTGTATTATATTATTATTACTGTAATATTTACCATAATGCTGCAAGTGTATTGGTTATTAAATTTTTTGTAAATTAACAAATACTAGAATTCCATAAAATTAAGGAATGAATGAATAGGGGAAGGAAGAAAGCAGTTATGAAATGAAAATAAGAGATATGACATCTGTTGACTTTGCATGAGCATGGAACATAATGACTAGGTCAAGCCTTCCCCTTAAAATTGCAAGCAAGTACGGTGGGTGACTGGACACATTCATTTTGTTTTATGCATAAGTGCCTGTGTGCTGGATTGTTCTGTCTGCACAGATGGTATTTTCAGCCACTAGCCTAGCCTTGCAGGGAATTATTCTAATTGATTACAAAAAGGCAAGTGAGGCCAAACTAATTATAAGACTCACCGAATGGGCCCAGCCAGCATAATCTCCAAAGATAGTGCGGAAGTGTTTCCCTATTTCCAGGTACACTTTGTCTGTTACAGTTTTGTAAGTTCTTAAATGAGGTAGATAGTCCCGAGCCGCAATCTGGAAGACATGAGTGTCCACAGGGATGGCTTCCAGGTGACCCATTGACATTAAACAGATACAATCACTCACCTGTGGAAGATACATTAAGAGGGAATAGGGGAATATAATACAGTGTTGTCATTGGTAAATATGGAGCAACTGATTCCAACAAACTATTCCAAACAACGGGACACCCTTTATATTCATTCATTGGATCTGTTTCCTGACACTTAGGAAGAATCAAGGCACTCCAATGTACCAAAAGTATACTATACCCCCTTAATATAAGTTGATCATGAAACATGGGCACGAGCATAAGTTTCTTTACCCCTTACCGTCTTACGGACGTTAAACGAAAATGAAAAAAAAAAAAAAAAAAAAATGAAACCCCCCTGGTGAGAGTTAGGTCGAAGTCATGGTTGGATATGGACTAGACGAACGAAAAGGGACTAGTTCATAATGTTGGGGATGATGCTTCATGTCACTAGAGGCGTTCACTTGAATACAACAAATTTTACGCCGTCATGAGATACTGACTCCCAGTGTTCATTTGCCTGACCCTTCGACCTCATTCTCGCCATAGGGGTAAAAAAATGTTCGTGACTGTACAGCTCTTAACTATTATTCTGTATGTAAAAGGAATCTCTGTTAAGCATTATAATATTAGTGAAAAACGCCCTTTATACTTGACTCAAATGTTAAAAATAATAATACAGTACAGTATTCAGATAGCAAGTACAGTAGTAACATTTTTGTGTTTATAAATCATGCAGCTTCTCTTTTACACAATTTCTACCACTCATTGGTCATATGTTTCTTATACACCATATTGCAATTCATTGAAAAAATATTTGTATCGAGGCAATCATCACATCTAGCATGTTCAGCAAGAGAGGGAAACTTGTGTGATGTGTGATAATGGAATGAGGGTGCAATCTTGGCTGATGTGTGTGGAAATTCCCAAGTCTCTTTTACCTATTCATAACTTATTATGACACCACCAAAATAGTTCTGATAGAAGTGAAGGTTAGGATTATGGAAGAAGGTACAAAGATGGGCACATGCAGTAATGCATAGAATTGGTCAGCACTAGATGCTGGTATCTAGCTAGTATCATGAGGGTTCAGCAGAATGTACGGTACTAGCCATGGGGGCCAAACTGCCTCGAACAACCACTGCCACCAATAATTTATGCCCTCAGCACAACATACAAACCATGAGGGAACCCAGTGGGAATGCCCAATCCATATCAAGGCCTTCTTCAGGGGTGTTCAACCAGAAGCCTGTGGAACATTAACAACCCCCGCGAAAATTGAACTCGTCTAACCTTTGCACCAACACCATGGAGGGTCATGAGTTGTGAGCGACATTCTGGGTATGGGAGTGACCTGAGAGAGTGTAACCATGCCTCTCCTCCTTTCTCCATGATCATTTGGGCAGTCTTATGGATGAATTTAGCTCTGTAAGGGAGGCAAACAAACTACTGTACTGCAATTACTTTTCATGGAATCCCTGTAAACTCCAGTGAGACCTTTTTTAAACTCACTCTTTATTAAATAGCTAAACTAATATCAGCTCCAATGGTATTGTACAGTCCTACAATACCTTCGAATGAAACTGCCTCAAAAAAAGGTGCAAAACTATAATTTTTAGTCTCTGTAATAATAGTTCATACAATTCATTTTCAAAAAATTACTTCCACTTTACCTGATGCAGGATTTTTTACTGTGACTGTACCTCTTGCAGGTGTGGATTGATGAGGAGCTTTATATATTCTGGTAGCTAGTTCTGTATAGGAAATACTTCCATGGGTGTGTTATTTAACTGGGGCTTGCCTGATACCAAAATTGTAGGAGACAAAAACCATGTAGCCTACAATAACCAACAACTAAGGTCTGAGGGTAATATGAATCTAGGTAATTCCCCGAGCCTTTTGATACTGTACACTCACGATCAGAAGTTGTGTCCCTATCCCCTGGTACGATGAACAAGGCAAATTTGGAAAGTTCACACAACGGTACTCTACATCGTGAGGAGAGAGGCGCAAGGTACATCGTTGTTTGAACCTTCCAACTCGACTGGTTGCGATTCGTGGTGTCAGGGAATCGGGACACAACTTCTGACTGTGAGTGTACAGTCTCCTCCAATCCCGCTTTCACCAGTTCAGCGTTGCCAACGTATACACCTGGCATCGTGTTAGCTACCAGTTCCGACTCTCACATCCGAAACATCTGCCAGTAAGAGTAAGGGTTGATGGCATGTGCTTCAGATTGGTAGCTCACACGATGCCTGGTGAATACGATGGCAACGCTGAACTGGTGAATTGGGAGTGGAGGAGACTGTATCTTGGTGGTCAGGACTGTCTATCCCTACATGGTGTAAGTGTTAAGGCAGGTTTTTGCAAGCTATCTGCTTAACTGAAGAAATCAATTAACCAAAAACTGCAGAAGCCCATGATAGTATGATAATTAAGATCTTAATGTAATGCATGATGAAATAATAGTAATTTTAAATATTTTTGCATGTAATAAGCAATAATTTTCAAGCACTGTACTTTTTGTGTGTATCTGCATATTATAGCCTACAGAACAACCAGACAATCATGTGATCAAAGGCCTTTCAGTAGTTGTCTTTAGAGTAGGCTACAATTCATTACCTATAGCCAAATCCTTTGGTTCTGAGTGCATCTTCCACTCCTGCCCCTGCCAGCACTGGTATGGTTGGAAAGGAGTACCACATTTTCCCCTCAACTGTTGCCACTGGTGAACCATACATCTCACATAAATGTTCCACCATCATGCTGATCCTGATGAGGCAGGGAAGTTAAAATTAGCTGATATTTCTAAGCAGAATTGAATGTTCATATAATCATACATATAATTGTATACTGTGTTCATCTATACAAAAATACCTCAAATGATTATGAGCTGCAATATAATCAAACAAAACTATTGTCTAACATACCTTTGAATATTATTGTTGGATGAACATATAAATGAGAATAGATTTTCCACTGGGTTCTGGTTCAGCATGCGAATACCAGGAAATTTTTGGGAAACCGAGGCAAAATTGTCATCAGCTTCAGCCCAAGCAGTATATAATTTCATCAAGCATATATCAAGTTGGAAATAATTTCTAAATATTGCTTCAACTTTTTCTTGGCTGATATCAAGCTCAGGCTGTAAGGTTGCCACTGACTTTCCACTTTTTTTCCACTTTGTGTTTTTAGATGTTTTGCGCACAGGCCGACTATCTTCTGAGGAGGCATGTGGCTGACAGAAAAGGTGGGTTTCATCCTGGGAGAGTGTCCATACTCTATTGGCTACTACTCCTCTCCACTCTCCACTCCCGGGCTTCACTTCACGCCACCTGAAAACAAATTCAATCATTATATTATACCTTGTCAGTACAGTTGATCGTTTTTCCCTAGGTCGGTGTGTCATTATGGATCTTTCTTTAATGGTGTAGGACTGGCTGGCTTCAAGTGTAGGGATAATTTGTTTTTATTAAGCTAATTGCTCATCTTTCTTTTTCTAAGCTGTCTTCTTTTCTTCAGGTTGGATTCATGGGACTGGATGGGTCCTCAGATTAATAGAATGCTTGCATTCTCTCCCAGCTTTGTGTCTCTGGTCTATTTTATTAATAATAATTGTCATTGTGTTACCCAGTTTCTACGGTAACCTTTTTTCACTTTGATTGTGAAATGAAACAGGGCTTCCTGAGGACTTGCTCTGATCAATAAGTGTAACATTACTAGTGTAGCAAAATAACACAAGAAAGATCATGGTTTGTGTGTTTATCCAGATCCTTGGCTATGTCAGTTGTACAGTAAGTTAGCTGTAAGTTATTGTACTGTGTAATTATGTAAGTTATATATATACCGGTAGTGTACCGAGGTAATTGGGTCACAAGTTTCCCAGTTGGTTCATTGAGTATTATTACAGAATAACTGTGTTTTGGGCTAGTCTTGAGCAGTATTACCACATTAGGCTAGGTCCTGGAAATTTGCTCAGGTTAGGTTAGGTCAGGTCAGACTAGTTTCCAAATTATGTTTGTAAACGGGGCATTTATATAATTAACTATTATGTTAGCATATTAACATTAAAATGTATTTTGAGGCGTGTATATTACTTCAACTCACCTAAATGACTGTCCACACTGAAGGGTTATGTTCAGCCTTAGTTCTGATTTTGGACAAGCAATTTTAATAATCTGTAACACTTTAGACATTGTTACTGATATTAGAGTCTACAGTTCCCTACTTTTTTCTTAACTGCAGCAGATTAAAGTATAAATATTAGTTATAAGTGTTGTGTTTGACGAGTGTCAGGTTAGCATGGCACCACACATCCACTACCATATTTTAAAGTAGTTTCAAACCATTTTAAATACGTAACATTTAAAGCTGTACAAGTGATGGCGTCTATAATAGTGACAATTACCACACAATAACAATAACATCAAATTCACCAATCTGACTTGAATCTGTATTTTCCACTATACAAATAAATACATTCTTGCTCTTGCTCTTGCTGTTACAGGTACCCCGGGTGTTTATTCCAGGGATGGCCTTCGTATCGGCAGCTCCTGTAAATAGAAATCGAAAAAAAAAATACAAAGAAAAAAAAAAATACAATACTACGCATATCTATTCACTTCCTACATCTTGCATACCACATTTTCTCCAAGAATTCTTTCACAGCACCAATCATTTCATCTGTGCTCTGCTCACACTTACCTAGCAGTAATATCATCCATTCTCTCCCTGTTAATTCCATTCCATCACATTCCATTTCAGTCAAGATGATCTGCATCATCTCTGTTCTGTCTCTCTCATACTTCTCACATCCCAGCATCACATGTTCTACCGTTTCATCCTCTCCTGTGTCACACATCTGTCATACCTTGCTTCGGGATTCAGACCATCTATAACTTCTTACATTCACCTCCATACATTGTGCTCTGGCTCCAAAGAGTAGATCACCACCCAGACTTCCCTCATACCACTTCACGTACTCTGGACATTCTTTCTCCTTATACCATACAAGAGTTTCCTTTTGTTCCATTTCATTTTTCCACTTTCTTAACCCCAGGCATTTCACTTCTTTGTCAATCTCACTTTTCCACTTTCTTGCATCCCAGTCTAGCCCCTCTCTATTCCTGCTCATTATCTTCCACTCATGCATAATTCCTCTAACTACCATACCATTCATATATACCATTCTCTCACACTTCTTTCCTCCTGTTGTAGCATGGCTTCTGTGTGGCAATTATTATATCATATAATCATATGAAAGACGTTTCTGTACGCCATATAGTATTTCATAAGGAATTTTACATTTTATTTCCATGTCATCTTGATGCATGCTTTCCATGTGTAGAGATTTTTATTGTTCTGTGCCCTCAGTGTTAATTACCCATTTATCATAATGCAGCAGGACATCCTGGGAGAAATAGGAGGGAAGGGGAGGGAAGGATGGATGGAGAGATATTGATGAGAGTGGTCCAGGTGGGTCTCCAAAACTCCAATATGACAGGTTAAAAAATAAAGATATCATGTGATCATGTGTTATCACCGTGAGGAAAATTACAGAGGACTTTGTGTGTGTGTGTGTGTGTGTAAGAGAGAGAGAGAGAGAGAGAGAGAGAGAGAGAGAGAGAGAGAGAGAGAGAGAGAGAGAGAACAAACACCACGAAATTAAATACACATTGAGAGCCATCATACAATGTAAAATGGATAAAATTAAGGGGAAAACAAATGATACAGTTAACCGGAATATTGCCTATAATGATTCCTCTAAAGTCTAAAGTCTAAACTATAATACGACACAAGCAAACCACCTCACTACTACTTATAATAACAGAGTTTGGAGGAGTAAAGTAGCCCTCTAATATTTAAAAACAAAACGAAAAAATACATCCACCATCACACCCACACACACATGATGATAAAATTTAATGATAGCCCCCTCATTCACCTCGAGATGTTCCCACGTACTGGCATTTAGTAGGGCATTGAGATAGACCCGTGGGAAACAACATTAGGGAACTACAAGGGAGAGAGAGGACTACATACAGTACAGGGGGCTACATGACAGACAGTGCCGTGTTTAGGCTACGTTTGGTTTCTGCTGGTGGTGTACAAAATAGCTACATAGTAGTGAATTGACAGACACAGAGACAGGGGTGAATACAGTGATTTTTTTCTTCTCTCCGGTCGACAAGTAAGTTATAAATTAGGTAGCCTCAGTAATTGACAAGAGTCTGGCCACAGGAATTCTTACACAGTTTATATGGAAAGAGAGACAATTATTCTGGAAGTATTGCAATGAATGGTCTATCATGTGACTCTGTAATTGCAAAAAGCAACACACCTATTAATAATGTTGCATTGTAGTTATGTAGCATTTATAATCATAAATACAAATACATTAAATGCCAAAGATAATAAACATGACTTAATAATGTGTTGCAATGAGAGGAGTGTTGTTGTTGTGTGTCCAAATAATATCAAACTTCCTTCTTGTTGTGTTGCAGTGAGAGGAGTGTTGTTGTTGGTGGTGTTGGTGGTGGTGTGTGTTGCCCAGCAGGAGAGGCCAGTGGTGGAGGTGGCTCAGGGTCGAGTAGTGGGTCTCAACACCACCAGACACAACATTACCTTCTTAGAGTTTCTCAGTATACCTTACGCCCAGCCTCCAGTCGACCACCTCAGGTTTAAGGTTCGTGTCCATAGAGTCGCATGTATCTCCTTTCTCTTATTCTTTTATCAGTAAGTTAGGAGTAACTCTGCCGTACTATTCTATTATAACTCATCAGTCTCTGTGCTAAGTTTGATAAGCCATTTTCAAAGTCAAAACTGTGTGAAAATTTCTGTAGTCATTCGTAAAATGTCTTATGTTTTCATTTTGTTCCACTGGCTGCCGTTTACATTATAAGATTTCTATGCCTATAATTATATAACCCTGTCCAGTACCTGGTTGTGGGTATTGAAGTGGATAGAGATGTTTGTTTATACTTTACATCAATCAGGACCCTGTACCCGCTGGACCTTGGGATGGTGACCTAGATGCCTCCTCTTTGCCTCGTCCTTGTGATCAGCTGGTGGTGACTGGACGAGAGGATTGTCTTTACCTCAATGTTTACACTCCAGAGGTCAGCAATTAATTACACTTTATAATGGATGTTAGCTTCGTTTCATCTTCTGTAAAAGATGTATATTATAATTTATGCTTGTTTTGTATATTGTAATATTATAATTATATACTGCATCTACAGTATGTATGTATGTACTTATTGTCCCTCCTCTCTGTCTCCTTCTGGCACATGACTTGAATTCCTTTCATCGCCCTTTTTAAAATCCAGACTCATTAGTTCTGTAACTAGCCCCTATTTGTTCGTTTCCTTTCCTTCCAAACCATTGCCATCAACAACTATTCTAGGATGCCCTTGGGACGCCTGAGCCTCTTGCAGTGATGGTGTTCATTCACGGGGGCGCCTTCTACTTGGGGTCGGCCAGAACCTACCACGGGTTTGAGGAGCTGTTGAAGAGACGTGTTGTGGTGGTCATGATGCAGTACAGGCTGGGGGTCTTAGGTTAGTTACTCATTTATTTCGTTAGTTAGGCATTTATAAGATTAGTCATTTATTTGGTTAGTTTATGATTGCCTCAGTGTCAAACAGAAAAAGATGGTACAAATGAATCAAAAGGTTCGAATATGGTAGAAGGAGTTTAGGAATTTTTGGGTGAGTGTACACTATTAAAAATTATAGTCCACGTGTGTAGATGGCTACACCCTTATACTTTGTTATCACAGGAATCAGTATCAATCAATAACTTAGTTTTATTTTTCTTGTGCCCTTAATTTAGGGGGAAGTACAGTGTTGGTAAATCTGGAGTGAATAATTCCTCCAAGCTATTCCAATCAACAGGACACCATTATTTCTCTTAATCTGCATGGGCCCGTTTCCTGACATACTTTGGAGTAATCAAGTTAGTCCAATATATCAAAAGTGTACTATCTAATCTATCCCTTTAAGGTTTTCTCTCAACGGAGGACGAGGCGGCCCCCGGGAACCAGGGACTTAAGGACCAAGCCCTGGCCCTTACGTGGATCAGGGACAACATTGCAGCCTTTGGGGGCGACCCTAACAAGTAAGTCTGCATTAGGACACTTGTGGGTTCCTTCCTTCTAGCTCGCATATTTGTGGATTTTGCTTTGGTGTATAAATAAATCGTGTATAAATATATAAATAAGTGTATAAATAAATCGGTATGTATTATCGTAAACTCTTTGATGTTTGGAGATTATTATTATACACACGTCTTACTTCATTACGTGACATATATACCTAAGGACCCACGGTGGGGATGTAATAAGAAAATTGGAGATTATATAATTGTAGAGTCCTTCAAACATTGCCACGAAACACCACCTACTGTATATACATTAAAGGAGCTTGTTTCGTGGCACAGTGAGGAGAAATCAGAAGCCACCCCATGCTGTCAGTCAGTCATCTTCAGTCTGTTTGAGAGAGAGAGAGAGAGAGAGAGAGAAACAGAGAGAGAGAGAGAGAGAGAGAGAGAGAAAAACAGAGAGCAAATACCTTTTCATTCCATTGAACAGAGTGACACTAATGGGTGAGAGTGCTGGAGCCATATCCATCCATTACCACCTCCTCATACCATCTTCAGCAGGTACAGTACCAACACCACAAACAAAATATACTACTACTACTCCTACTCCTACTCCTCCTCCTCCTACTACTACTACTCCTACTCCTCCTCCTCCTCCTCCTCCTCCTCCTACTACTACTACTACTACTACTACTACTACTACTACTACTCCTACTCCTACTACTACTACTACTACTACTACTACTACTACTACTACTACTACTACTACTACTACTACTACTACTACTACTACTACTACTCCTACTCCTACTCCTACTACTACTACTACTACAACTAATGATAATAATAATAATAATACTCTCAAAGCATTAGTATTGATAGAGTATACAAATATGAATAATACCCCTTCAAAATAATAATAATAATAATAATAATAATGAGAAACAATGCCTCTTCCTCCACCTCCACCTTCTACTCTGCATGTATTGTATATATAGATTTGTTCAGTGGGGCCATCATGGAGAGTGGGACATCCCTGTGTAACTGGGGTCGTGGCAGAGACTTCAGACTGGCTGCACAAACACTGGCACTCAAGTAAGTCAATAACGTGTGTGTGTGTGTGTGTGTGTTTGTTAAAGTTTGTGTGTGTTTGGTTGTTTGATAGTGTTTGTTTGTTTGTTTGTTAAAGTTTGTGTGTGTTTGATAGTGTTTGTATGTGTTAAAGTTTGTGTGTGTTTGTTAAAGTTTGTGTGTGTTTGTTTGATAGTGTTTGTGTGTTTGATAGTGTTTGTGTTCAGTCATGTTTGTGTGGGTGTTAATGTTTGTGAATTCAATAATGTTTGTGTGTTTGATAATGTTTGTGAGTTAAATAATATGTGTGTGTGTTTGATAATGTTTGTAAGTTCCATAATATGTGTGTGTTTGATAATGTTTGTGAGTTCAATAATGTTTGTGTCAATAATATTTGTTTAAGCAGCTCACATTCACAGTATAAACATTAAAAACTATGCTATTTTGACTCTCTCTCTCTCCCTCTCTCTCTCTCTCTCTCTCTTACCATTTTTACCAAAGACATGACTGTCCCACGGAGCCCAGTGAGGCCCTTGTGTCCTGCCTTCAGACCATCAACGACCATGTCCTCGACTCAGAGTATCTGGTGTTGCCTGTAAGTATTGGCCACAAAAACAGTATAGGGGAAACGAACTTATTATTATTATTTTTGTTATTATTATTATTATTATCATTTTTGTTATTATTATTATTATCATTTTTGTTATTATTATTATTATTATTATTATTATTGTTATTATTATTATTATTATTATTATTACTATTATCTATAAGACCAATTTCTACATTTGCTACTGTTATCCTACACTAGGACTATTTCCTTTATAAAACATTATTGCTTATTTATATTGAACTTACTCTTCGACATAAGGCGTTTCCTCTCTACATTTGCATTACATTAAAATAGGAACTGAGCGACGAAGAGAATTTTTCGTTGAAGAAGTTTAATATAAGGGACCCAAAGATGAAGTCAGAAAATTGGAGGTAAACGAGTCCTTCAAAATAATGGATCAACCAATCAATAAAACAGTTAGCCTACCTGATTGACTTTGCAACACTTTTCCCAACCCATCAACCAACCAATCACACGGTTACCTGATTGACCTTACAATACTTTTCCCAACCAACCAACCAATCAAAAAGTTACCTGCTTGAACTCTCGACACTTTTCCCAATCAACCAATCAAGCGGTTACTTGATTGACTTTGCCATAATTTTCCTAACCAATCACACAGTTACTTGATTCATTTAACCTTACAACACTTTTCCCTTCAAGCAATGGAACTTCCAGCCTTTCTACTTCGCTCCTCGTGTGGACGGTGTTTACATTCCAGACGACCCGGTGACACTACTGAAGGAGGGTCGCTACCACCACGTGCCAACCATCATGGGCATCAACAGGGACGAACTCTCACTCCAGAGTCTAGGTTGGTAATGCAGTTTTGGTCGACCATATAAATAATGATTGATTGATTGATATCAGGCGCCGCAACAGTGACGTCATGTGACGTCAAAAGGTAACACACCAGAGATATATCATTGAATGAATTAAAACAGTTTGACTTCGACGCTAATGACCTCCCTCGACCTGACAGAGATGTACACAGTGCCCAACATGATCGACAACCTAGTGGCTAACTTCAGTGTGAACGGCCCCATGAGCCTTCAACTGTACGACGACGAGGACCCCATCAACACAGCCAACACCGTCTATGACTACTACCACTTGGGAGACCTTAACATTACCAAGGAAGACTGTGATAACTTAACCAGGGTATACTGTATTGTTTACTTGTTGTTGGTAGTTAGTTAGTTAGTTAGTTTGGTACAGTCACGAGTACTAATAAGTATCCAGGTGTGCTTCGAATACCTATATAGAGACAGTAAATAATGAATGCACACTAACTAACATCTGTTTTGGTATAAGTTCGTTGGTGAATTGGAACTGCTCAAATCTTCAACCAAAACTGTATACTTATTAGTGTTCGTGACTGTACAATAATAAATGACACTCCACTACACACAGCTGTACTCAGATACGGTGTTCCTGCTTTCATACGACTGGAGTGTACAACTAATGAGTGACCAAACCCCTGTGTACGCCTACGAGTTTCACCACCGAGGGGAACACAGCTATCTCGACTCCTTCTTTGACAACGGCCTCGATCTCCCACAGGGTCAGAAATGTATGTATGTATGTATGTATGTCCAGTTGTGTGTTGGGGGAAGAAGAGATTTATTTGTATTTTTAGATCCCGCGATGGCTCAGAAATGTTGGTTCACTTGCCTAAGGTTTACTGTCGGGAAACATAATAATTTGGTTTGGATTTACGTAAAGAAAAGCAGGGTCAGTCAGTCAGTCAGTGGCGGGAAAACAAAACAAGAATGAAGGTTGAATTGAGTCACGTGAAGGACAGTCAGGGACATTAATTAATTGGATATCTCTATTTTTTCTGTGTTTCATAAACGTATGTATTCATTCTGTAATAATTCTGTATACACACCTCAATTAATTATGTATATACACACACCTCAATTAATTATTATGCATGTACAGTACTTACACACATCTCAAATATAATTATGCATGTTCTTACACACACCTCAAATAATTATACATGTACTTACACACATCTCATATAATTATGTACTGTACTTACACACACCTCAAATAATTATGCATGTACAGTACTTACACACAACTCAAATAACAATTATGTAAGTACACTCACCCCAAATACAAATTACTTACGTACGTATATGTGTGTGTGTGTGTGTGTGCAGATGTGTGTCACGGAGATGAGTTGCAGTACATTGTTAACCCTCAACACGCCAACCTCACCACCACAGACGACCTCTTTCTCGGCAACATTATACCAACCATGTGGACAAACTTCGCAAAGACGGGGTATGTGTGTGGGGCAGGGGTTGTTGTTGTTGTTCTATTTGTCCCATTGTTGTTGTTATTATTTGTCCCATTGTTGTTGCTATTGTTGTTGTATTTGTCCCATTGTTGTTGTTATTATTGTATTTGTCCCGTTGTTGTTGTCTTTGTCCCATTGTTGTTGTTATTGTTGTATTTGTCCCATTGTTGTTGTTGTTGGTTAGGGATAGGAGCTGTCAACATTGTGTCCCCGTTGCGTGTGACGTCACGTGTCGTCCAAAAAGCCTCCCCTCTCCTCCCCAAACCCTGATACCACTTCACACGTTACCATAATTTAAGCAATAACTCATAAACGAATTAATCTTAATCTCTCTCTCTCTCTCTCAATAAATAATCAAATACTGTATAACAATAAACTTAGACTTAAACTGTTGCTTCTCTTTCTCCCTCAGCAATCCCACTCCTGACTTATCTATGGGTTTCGTGTGGGAGGTGAGTAACCCCAGCAGCCTCCAACACCTCAAGATCCTTCCCCAGCCTGTGATGGAAGGTGACCAGAGGACGGACGTACGAGCCTTCTGGGAGACACTGCCACTCAGGATCAACAACCTTCTTCACGGATAAAACTAAACAAATACAATTAACACTGTCATTGTTAACACTATCAATGTATATACCTATGCAAGAATATCCATAGTGTTTACGATGGCATAGTACCAATACAATACCTTCTTCACGGATAAAACTTAAAAAAAACACAATAGATGCAAGAATATATATAGTGTTTACGATGGCATAGTACCAATATAATACCTTCTTCACGGATAGAACCATAAACACAATTAACACTAAGTCATTATCTCTGAAATAAACACTATGTAATATATATTAAAATTTTATATATAGTTTACGGTCTCTCTGCCAGGAAACCAATCACCTCACTGTTTCTCACAAGGGATTTGTTTCGCTACATAGATTGCATGGTAGAATTTCATTACCCCTCCAGTTAGCTCAATAAAAACATATTAGCAATACTCTTGAAGCCAGCCAGTCCTAGACCATCAAAGATAGATTCACCAAGGCCATTGAATCCACAAAGACACAAACTTAGGGACAAACGATCGACTGTATTGACAAGTTCTACAACGCGGCAATACGTAAGTAAACCCAGGATCCTGAGTAAGCCCATGGGAGTCCAAAGTACCAAGAGTGACACGAGCTGGAACATACAGAGGTGCAGGGTAGTGACGATTTAAGAGGATACAACACATTCATTACTTCTGATCTCCTTCATTAATTAAACTTCTTGTTGTCAGATATTGTACGGCCTGTGGTTTTTCTTAGCTATGCCACAATACGGATTAATAACTCGGTCAGTTTACGAATAGGGAACAAGTTTCGTGTCGTAATTTGGTGAATCAAATGAAATAATATACATACATGAAAATTGCTGTAAAATGGGAGATGAAGATGATGTTGGAGATGAGTGTATAAAACTTAGACAATATGTAACATCCTTGTGGAATTTGAATGGTATAAATAATATTGCTAATCTCATTGTTTTTAATTTTCCTTACACGGTGAATCAAGGGGCGGTATGCAAGAATGTGATCCGTGGTGGTGTTTACGATGGTGTGGTACCGATTCTATGCATGGCTGGTTCTGTTGTCACAAATAAATACGTATGTTGTTATACATTTGTGGGTGTATTTGGTAATTTTCACGTCAGTATTAGAAAGGTGCTTAGTGAATTATACATGAGTTATCTTTGTCAACATCAAATAAATTCATCTCTTCGCCGACTCCCATCCTTTCCAATTCCACATTAAGGACCCTGTGATTGTGTATGAAAATTGTCTTGTGATTCCTCCTGACCATGCCACGAATATATATAGATCCTTCCGCAGGCTCTCGTGGCAATATTAGAAGGACATCTTTTATCTCCAATATTCTGACTATACATCCCTCCCTCCATACGAAATCATGAAGACAAAAGTATAAATTAAAAAAAAATCTCCTTTTCCTTACGCCGGTGGGAAAGTCTTGCTGATAAACGCTGAACGATTTGTTGACAAACACAGCAACTTACTGAGATAACAAACATTCGGATTCCAAGACTTCATTATTTTTTTTTCATTATCATTATTATTATTATTTTTATTATCATTATTATTATTATTATTATTATTATTATTATTATCATTATTATTATTTATAATTATTATTGTTTATATTATTTTTATTTTTATTATTATTATTTATTATTATTATTATTATTACTACTATCATCATTTTTATTTTTATTATTATCATCATTATTGTTCTTATGTTGGTGTTCGTTTATCAAGTCAAATTGTTTGGGTTTAGTCGTATTAATTAGCGTCAGAGTCTGCTGAAGAACATGCATGGAAAATTATTCATATATTCAGAGGAAATTACTCGTATCTTATAACATTATAAAGAAGAACTTAGTCGTATTAAATAATGCAAAGGAAGTTATCTAATATACATAATTATAAAGTTATTCGTATGCTAATAATAACTAATAATAATAATAATTTTACATAATTATAAAGTTATTCGTATGCTAATAATAACTAATAATAACTAATAATTTACATAATTATAAAGTTATATGCATCTGTTAAGGGGATTTTTATTTATTGGTGAATTAGATGGTCTCTGATTCCTCCAAACTATGCCACTAAACAAACATATTCCCTATTAGTATCATTGAAGGCATCTGTACTCGTGGGTTAAATTGGAGGAATCAGTAACCTTAAAATTTACCCACAACAGAATTTAAATTAAGCATAGGAACTTATTCAGACAATTTTTGGAGGTAAATGAGTCCTTCAAATCATGTCACGAAACACACACACACACACACACACACCTATATGGAAGGAGTGTGTTTCGTGGTACGGTCAGGAGTAATCAACAGAAGCCTCCAATTCTCATACACGATCACAGAGTTCTTTAATTAAGGTGGGAAGTTTGGTGTTGGTAAATCTGGAGCAACTTAATCCTCCAATCTATTCCAAGCAACAAAGCATCATTAATTTTGCTTTGCTGGTCCTGTTTCCTAGCATAGTTTGGAGGAATCAAGGCACTCCAATGTAACAAAAAAAGAATTACCACCATAAGTGTTAAATAAAGGGATATAATAATTTATATACTCTCGACTTATACTATACTGTGCCACAAAACATGTCCTCCATTTAGTAGTAACCATCATGGTGAGGTAATCTGTTTCCTGGAAGTGTTTGTAAGAATCTGTAGCCTTCCAATGCACCAATAACAGAACCCTATAAGTGTGTGTGTGTATGTGTGTGTGTGTGTGTGAACTCTGTCAGACCATCAGCTGCTGTACGATAAAAATAACACTCTCTGAAAAACCCAGACAGGCCAATACTCAAAACAAGGAAAACACAATATTATTAATAATGATAATAATGATAATAATAATAATAATGATAATAATGATCTTGTCAGTAATGATGACTGGTGCTTGGGACACAATAACATGGCAGATTATTATTTTAAAAAAGACGAAACTCCACCTTTCTACGTGAACAACATTTTGAGTTCATTTGTAAAGCAACGATTCCTATTTCAAGTAATAAATACGAGTGATTTGTAATACGGATGTGCGAAATCACGAACGCCTAACCAGTCACAACAACGACAACCACAACAATAACAACCATGCAAAGAATGAATACCCTGCAACATACAATAGGACAATTTATTGACGTTACTGGACAATGGTAAAAATACGAGGCGACAAACACATAGAATTAAATACGAGCATAATAAAGGAGAGATGACACACACACACACACTGGTCACTGGGTAACAACATGGACTATGGTGGTTAATAAACACACACACACACACACACACATCGAAAAAGATAAATAATAATAATAATAATAAAACTCATGACAAGCGAGGCAACAACAAACAGAGTGTGAGAGTAACAGCAGGTGTGAGAGCGAAACCTGCCTAACCTGCATTATGTTGTGAGAATTCCTGAGCCTGATATATAAAGGTGGCAAGGACAAGGTCATTCCAGGGGAGACATAAAGGCCACCGCTTGCATGTACTGACCACCTAACTAACCAACCAGCCTCCGTCTCTTCATCACTCCCCAGCTTGCTTGTCTGATTGCCCGCCTTCACGTTGCTCTCTTCGTTCCATTCACAGTCACTATATACACAGACAGACAGTAAGTCGTGTGTGTATTTGTGTGTGTGTGTGTGTGTGTGTGGAGGCACTGTCACGTCACGCCCCACAATGAAAATATAACTCATGCTTGTATAGTCAAAGAATCAATGTGTGTGTGTCCAAATAATATCAAACTTCCTTCTTGTTGTGTTGCAGTGAGAGGAGTGTTGTTGTTGTGTGTCCAAATAATATCAAATTTCCTTCTTGTTGTGTTGCAGTGAGAGGAGTGTTGTTGTTGTTGGTGTTGGTGGTGGTGTGTGTTGCCCAGGAGAGGCCAGTGGTGGAGGTGGCTCAGGGTCGAGTAGTGGGTCTCAACACCACCAGACACAACATTACCTTCTTAGAGTTTCTCAGTATACCTTACGCCCAGCCTCCCGTCGACCACCTCAGGTTTAAGGTTTGTGCCCAGACCGCTTTGCTGTCTTCTGTACACCCTTGCATGGAATGAATGAAAAAGGATAGACCAGGAAGAAACACCTCATAATATCACGAGAGAGAAGGTGACAGTAAGGAGGACCAACAACCACGAAGGAAGGAAAAAGATGAAAAGTAGGGAGAGCTGAAGCGAGGAATGTGATAGGCTCGGTTCAGAAAGGGACACTAATAAAGCTTAAAGCATTGTCCACATCTTCTCAGGCAATACAGGGTTTTTATTATGTTCGACATGTGTATCTTTCCAACAGGCCCCACTGCCGGCTGAACCATGGGAGGGTGACCTGGACGCCTCTAAACTCCCGCCTTCCTGTGACCAGTTCACTGTATTGGGACGGGAGGACTGTCTCTACATTAATATTTACGCTCCACAGGTTAGATGTGTATAAAGTTTTCTTTGTACGAGTGTGATGTTAGTGATATGGTAAATTGGAGGGCTAATTTTACTTATTGTATTTATATAAAAAGCTTTTGTATTTTCTTGTGGAACGTGTATGATGTAAAGGAAAAGGTGAATGCGAGGACTACTTCTGATTATTTGCTTCAGACCACTTTTCTTTATACGAAACAGGTCAGATCTTTATTGATTTCCTTCAAACTCTGCTACATAACAGATCCCTATCCATCCATCATGCAATCGACTAATCTACAGTATCTATCTATCCATGCATTTATCAACCTATTTTGTTTTCTATCTATCCATACATCCATCACTTTAACTAGTAGATGTACCCAATTATCTATCCTTCCATCCAACAGTCTATCCATTCATGCATCCACGAATCTATCCACCTCTTCATCCCCGACCAATTTATTCACCCGCAAATTTATTCATCTATCCACCCACTCCTCCACCTATCCACCCACTCCTCCACCAATCCACCCACCTCACCACCAATCCACCCACCTCACCACCAATCCACCCACCTCACCACCAATCCACCCACCTCACCACCTATCCACCCACCTCACCACCAATCCACCCACCTCACCACCAATCCACCCACCTCACCACCAATCCACCCACCTCACCACCAATCCACCCACCTCTCCACCCCTCCATCCGTCTTTAACTCCCAGGATGCCCTCAACACCACGGAAGCCTTACCAGTGATGGCGTTTATCCACGGAGGCGCCTTCTACCTTGGTTCAGCAGACATATTCCACGGCTTCGAGGTGCTGGCTGAGAGGGGCGTGGTCGTGGCCATGATGCAGTACCGTCTCGGCATCTTTGGTAAGTGCCGCCAGAGAAAGAGAGTTGGCTACGGAGAGAAATAAGTTAGTTAGTTAATTTATTTAGATATGATGACTGGATTAGGCTTAATAACACTCAGTAAACGCCTAACATAACACATATAGGAATATGGTAAGTCAGCCATAAATTACGCCCGGATGTTAAAGGTAGTGTGCTGAAATATTATACTTAAACAAAGATCCATTTAGGAGATATTTGCAAAAAAAACAGCGTCTGTCCGGCGCTGAAATGTATAGTAGTATAGTTTTTGAAGTGAACTAACCTGTGTGTGTATACGAGTTTTTTAAGTGACTCAACCTGTGTGTGTGTAAAGGCTATTAGTTTTTAAAGTGACCCAACTTGACTTAATTCTTCTCAGGGTTTTTCTCTACTGAGGACGATGTGGCACCCGGCAACCAGGGATTAATGGACCAGACCCTCGCCCTTGAGTGGGTCAGGGACAACATTGCAGCATTTGGGGGTGACCCTAACAAGTAGGTCCCTCTATATGTATGTACTCACACACACACACATGTTGGTATGCACACACAGACGTACGAGGGCACACATACATACATACACGCATCCCCCCCCCACCCACACACACAATTTTTTTTTTCTCTCTCTCTGTACCAACAATAATACAATATAGTTTCCACTTGTCCCACCAGAGTGACCATATTCGGGGAGAGTGCTGGTTCTGCTTCTGTTCACTGGCAAATGTTGGCTCCTTCTGCTGCAGGTAATACATACATACACATTAATAGACATCCATTACATAACTACACATACACGGCCATGCACACATATACGCACACACGACTTTTGTATTCAATGTATACATACTATATTATATTATATATACATACTATACCTATTATTAAACTACTTCGAGGAAAACTTCTCTTCTTCGCTCAATTCCTATTAATTAGCAATTCTAATTAGCCTTTTCTTTGAAGAAGTTCCATAATACAACCTTTAACCTTGGCGCCCCTTCCCAGGCCTGTTCAGCGGTGCCATCATGGAGAGTGGGAATGCCTTGTGTTCTTGGGCACGAGGCAGAGAATTCAGACAGTCGGCAAACAAATTGGCTGAGAGGTGAGCTCATGCAAAACACATAGTTTTAATCAACCCCAAGGATTAAAGTGTAATATATACCTGCTACAAATATAATATTAGCCCTATACAGTTTATGATATATTTCTAGCAAGACAGATGATAACCTTTAAAACATGCAGTACAATGAAGCAAATATATTACCAGATCATAAAAAGCCTAAATAATAATTACCTTTGTGGTTAATACCTCCCTACGGGAAGTGGAACTGTTACATTTCTGTAGGTAATACAGCGTGTCCGTCGTTGTGAGAGTTTTGTACTAATGAAGTTGTTCTAATATGGTTGTTGTAACATTGTTTACTTTAAGGTTTGACTGTCCCACGGAACCTAGTGATGCTTTGGTGTCCTGCCTCCAGGATGTCAACCAACATCTCTTGGACTCAGAATACTCAACATTCGCAGTTAGTAATGCCTCATTTCACCATTCTTTACAGTAGTCCTAGTCCTCTTATCAACAAATTACATGTGTTTTGATATCAAATGGGCAATAGAACTGTTCGAAACAGTATATTCACCCTGTGGCACAATAATATTCCTCATAATTATATAAAATTACAGTAATGAAGCCACTAACTTAATTTTATGTTTTTCGTCAGATATAGAACTTATCAAGGTAAAAGGAAATGTAAGGTAGTTTCACATCGAAGGGGGGGAAGCGAAAATATGTCTGCTCTGCGAATCACACTCACGTGAACCACTAGTGTACTGAGCTCCGTTTACTTTGATATAATCACTGACATCACAGGATCTGCGTGTGGGGGTAAGGGTGAGGGTACCTCTCTTTCTCTTTACCTTGGAACTTATGTCACTCTACGTCATACCATACATGAACTGTACTTTAGAAACGACATCCAAATTTTCAGCAATGGAACTTCCAGCCGTTCTACTTCGCCCCTCGAGTGGACGGTGTTTACATTCCAGACGAGCCGGTGACATTACTGAAGGAGGGTCGCTACCACCACGTGCCAACCATCATGGGCATCAACAGGGACGAACTCTCTATGGAAACAGTCGGTGGGTAACACGAGCATTTCCCAAAACACCAACTGACCCTCTATTACCCACGAATCAACTAATCATTAAACCAACTAAACAACTGCTCCATAATCAATCATCCAATCAAATCAACCAACTAAACAAATGTTCCATAACCAATCACCCAAACAAATCAACCAATTACTCCACCAACTGACCACACATACTCTTTAAAAATTCAGTCAGCCAACCAACCAACAAAACTTGTACTCCAATACAACAGAACTGTACACCCTGCCGAGGGTTATCGATGACCTGACAGCTAACTTCAGCGTGAATGGCCCCGTGAGCCTGGAACTATATGAGGATGAGGACCCCATCAACACCGCTACTGCCGCGTATGAGTACTATTACCTAGGAGACCTTAATATTACCAAGGAGGACAGCGATAACTTTACCAGGGTAACTGTGTCCATGTACACCTTTAAATTTCTCTATTGTTCTTTCTATGCCCAGTTGTTTTTAGCTGAAGCTCCAGCAGCGCATACACACTCACACAAGTTAAATAATCTATTCACAAACCTTAATAGTTAAAACAAAATGAAACTGAAACTGTCGCCTTAGTGGATTTTATCATGTAGGGTACTTAACCTTGATTTATCTCGATATCTTATCAGTCCCAGACAATGTAAGTGTCCTAGAGACAAGAGAGGGGCCAAATTAATGTTACGATTTCTGCAAAACCTTTATATCAGTATGTAAGTGACAGAGAAAGAATATTCACCTGGTATCGCACTGACTCACCCAATGTCCTACAGATATACACTGAGGGTCTTTTCCTCATCCGCCATGACTGGACGGTACAGCTGATGAGTGATCAGGACCCAGTGTACGCCTACGAGCTGCACCACCGAGGAGACCACAGCCTTGTTAACATTTTCCTCGCTGGCGGCCTTGACCTTCCACAGGCATATAATTGTAAGGCCTGCCTTCCAATACCCATACAGTACTCCATACCAAAAAAAATATATTATACAGATAAATATTTTTCAACCAAAATATGATTATAAGGGTTGCATTTCAACAAGGTGAATAACACCCAATTTTGTTGACGGATAAATAAATATATTCTTTCTGTCAACAAGAGTGGGTTTTATTCATCGTATTTGATCATCACGCCAGTGTGATTTCACCACCATGTATTCCAATACTTCCTTTAAACATGATGCAGAAACATACTGTAGTTGTAGAACCTGTATATCGAATGCATAAATAATTTGTACTTCGTGGTGTATATATAGATGATGCTATCTTGCATCTATCATATATTCATTTCAATAATAAGGCAATATTCAGGCCTTTCTCATTTACATCTGTGTGTACATGGCTGGCCATCCATGACTGTTGTCCCTGATTGAACATGCTATGCAGTGATTTACAGACATCTTTGCCTTTCATCTCTAATATTAAATGGCATGTACTGTACTGTAAAGTGGTGGTGTAATTTAAAGTGTCTTTAATTTGTTTCTTTATACTGATATTGTGTGGAACAATTCAAAGACACTAATAACTTTTCTTACTAAATGGAAGCATTCCATCACTTACTCTAAGTGTCAGCATTTTATCACTGTTTCCAGATGTGTCTCACGGTGATGAACTGCAGTACCTCATTAACCCACTGCATGCTGGCCTCCACCTGCCTGATGATGTGACTGTGGGTGAACTCTTCCCAGCATTATGGACCAACTTCGCCAAAACAGGGTACTTGATCAATTAACTTTGGGGGCAAATAATAAAAATGTAATATACTGTATATGTTAAACAGCACTGAAATTGTATAAGTGAATTACAGAAAACAAATTTCAATATGTATGTGAACTTCTTTTCATCACTGCAACATTCTAATACTTTCTGGATGCAAATTAACATTCAGACAATACACTGGTTTAAATGTTCAATGAGTTTATAAGTAACCTGCCTCTCCTACAGCAACCCAACTCCTGACGGTTCACTGGGGTTCATGTGGGAGATGAGTAACCCCAGCAGCCTCCAGCACCTCAAGATCCTTCCCCAGCCTGTCATGGAAGCCGACCAGAGGGCTGACGTGCGAGCCTTCTGGGAGACACTGCCACTCAGGATCAACAACCTTCTCCAGGGATAGAATGGCAATGTCGAAACTCACCTCTATCTCGATTTAACACATACAGTATCTCAAAACTGGCATGCAACCATAGCTCATACTGCATCTTTAGGTTTTTGAAGTATGTGTCTCGCCTGTGTTGGGGTTATGCTAGTCTATAAAAACGATACATTAAGCTAGACTATAACAATGATACATGCATTAGTTTTGCACAAATTTGTTGTACGCATGTTTCAACATTTTCCTCTTTGCAACAAGTTACCAGTCAAACTTCCTTCTTTCATCTCACTTTCATTAACCCATGTATGAAACTAATGACACTAATAATAAGTTCACAATAAAAGTATGAACAAACTTCCCTTCATTTTATGTTATCAATCACTCTCCTTCCTTCATCCTTACCTCCTGATATCCCAAACACTCCCATTACATTACTTTAACAGACCTGAACTAACTCTTCTACTCAGGTTATCCATCAAAAGCACTCTGTAACATTCATCCATTCAACCACATTATTCAGCGTATTAAAAAAATTCTTCCTCATCCCTACTTCTATCATGCTATGGTGTCCTTATGTTTGTATACTTTACTGTCCTGGATCTTCACAAGGTTCAATGTACTAAAAGATCTGTTGAAGCAGTACCATTGACCAAAGAATCTACAGTATCTCAAGGCTTTCAGTACCTTCAGTCACATCGTGGTTCATGTTGCAACCTCTACATTAAGAATAATATACATTGGGTGAAATATGCAAACTAGAAATATGCTGTATATTGTATCTGTTGCAGACACATAATTCTAAGGTGTCTTTCCTTCATATGAGGTTGTATCTGACAAGTGAGAGAATCTATCATGCTGTTCTTTTCCGGTAAATATAGGTTATATCCTATACTGGGCTGTACAACCATCATCTTGAGCATGACTGAATTGTAGTTTTGTTGTTTTAGCCGATGGGAAATATTCAAGGTTATAATGTCTTACGATTCTGCCTTAAATCTGATTGGCTAATGCAGGGCTAACATCCATGTGGTAAGGGTTAATCTAATCATTGTTTGTCTTTACAATATCACCTGTTGACATCTACCATCTGAAAAAAAAAAGGTTTATTATGGTACCATAGTGATACACAATCATCCATTCACCTCTGTGGCAAACCAACTAAATTATCCAATAGTACCGGTACTGAATTCAGACAAAAAAATAACTTTCTTTAATTAATTGAAAAATTTATATAGTAAACAAAGTACGATTTCTTACAAATAATTTAACACTACATTAACATCATTATGTAATGGTAAAAACAATAAAGTTAATTATAAAATATATGTACAGGTACTAGATGACAATATGAACAAGTAGTCTTTATACTTTGTGAGTCCTTCCAGATAAAAGCGACATATAACTGTATCAAATAACCAGAGATGGTTCTTCTGCCTTTCTGGTTCTGAAATATTTTGAGCTTGGGAAGGAGAACATACTAGAATAATCCAGTAAGGGAGGCAAAAAGCTCCATTCCTTACTTAATTTTATGTACTGTATGCCACTTTTATCTAAAATTCTTTCACATATCACAATATTCAAGGGACCTGTGATAAGAGTATGTAAATTTTAAGTTGCTGGATCCTCCAAACTAAGCCAGGAAACAAAATTACCATAACCTATACTACAGCAACTTATTTCTTGGTGCAATGTGGTAAACTCAGAAACCTCCACCGGTCCCTTAATTATTCCAAAGTGTGCCTCCCTAAGGGCTATATGAAAAAAGTGAAGAGTCAGGGGTTGGACAAAGCCAATTATTAATAACTATGACAACACAATATGGAATTTCTAATGTTCTATCCTCTTATACAAGTGGTATAGTTAGAACAGTATGATATAATGAAATAGCTTCATGTATGTTGTTACTTATAGTCTTTCATAAACTAGTCTTTTGAATTTTGAGCCATAACCTCAAAATCTAGTTCCTGGCCATAATATAGGACATTTGAGACCAAGAGTTTGTTACAGTATAATCATCATCGCCCAACCCATTATTGTACATTTTTGCATACAGCTCTATTAAGTATAATACCCCTCTGAACAATGATGTAGTACAGTGAGCCAAAGGACACCCAGGACTAAAGAAAACCTCGAATCTCCCTGTTCTCCATGCTCTCCTCTTGTCTTAGCTTGGCGGTGAGGTGGGTGTGAATCTTCATGCCCAGTTCCCTTGTCAGCTGTCAAAATTAAGAATGTTTAGTACAATGCTGAACATTTATTTAAATGTACAATCTTGGTCTAATAGGAATAGGCAGGTAGCAACAGCACAGAAATTGCAAACCCAGTGACATGAAATTTAAATCTGGTTCAGGTTGGTGCATCCAATAATTCATTCATTAGGACCCATCCTGTTGTGAGACTCAAGGAATTATCTTGATTCTTTTATCACTCCCAGACCTTGATTACAGGTTACATGTCTTTCTGCCTCCTACTTTTGGGGTACTAGCCCAGTTCTGGTTCAACTACATAAACTTTCCTTTAAAAATAATCACTCATAGCAGCTAGAACTTAACTCACACAGCAGGAGGCTGCTATGAGTGAGTTTGGTGTCAACATTATCAATAAGGAATATATATGTATAAATACTATACAGTATTATCACATATGAAAAATATATTTACTAAGACATATTATGCCTAGAGGAGAAAGTGTGACATTCTTTCACACAGCAATAACAGTGTGTATTGGTATTAGTGTGTGCAATAGACTAAGATAAAATAATACAGTACTGTACTATATATAGGTATAAGATAAAGTAATGAGAGAGCATATGAAAACCTTAATGGCAGCACTGAGGGTTTGTGTGGTGAAGGTTCCTTGGCCCAGCTGTTGTAAAGCAGTGATGAGGCCGCTCGGTGTAACTCCAACCACCACCTGCACTGGACCACATTCCTCCTCCTCTGGCGTTGGGTCCACAATGGTCAGGTTCTCCGTGATCTGAAAGTGAAGTGTGGTTGTGGACCTCTAAGTGAATCATTATACAGTAATAACTCTTGGATAAGCATATGAAGTGTTACTCATGGGAGATTTCTGTGTGAAGTATTGTTAATTGTTTGTGTCTCAAATTCTGTGTGATTTTCAGGCAACATACTGTACTATACAAATACATTACAATATTTATGAATAAACTAACTGTATTAATGATTATAATGAAGACAATGTAAAGCCTTATAAATAATCACTAATCTATGAGCCATTTTTGAAAAATATATACATCAGAATCAATCAGTTACCGGTAGTATTGTTGCTGCATGACTCCCTCCAACATTTAGTCATTTAATTATATTTGGTAGTATATGTGGTTATCATTCAGTAAAGCATACAAGTAATTTATAATCTTACTCTGAGATGTGTGATGAGGATGGGAGCATTGGACACATTAATACGTTCAGTGTCGTGTGGGTTATCTGAGACTTCAAACTCCAGCTCCCCTCCATCCTCTCCTGTCACATATATCCTTGGCAAATGTGTGGCCCAGAGTGCAGCTTTCACCCCAATACTCACAGCATCAAATAAGTTACCAGCACAGTCGAGGATCTAGGAGAAAATCAGAATAAGGATAAGGATAAGAACAAGAAAAATTACCACCATACTGAGGTCTAGGACTGTGGAGATTCAAGATGTGTAGCCTATAATTATGAGAATAACTGACACCATGACATTGAGTATTCATGAGGAACTGAGGGCAAACAAAAATATTGTATCACTATATGATTTATAGAGTAATACAATGTGATGTTAGATATACAGCAGTACAATGTGATGTTTAACAAAATAATCAGCTGTTGTTGGTACCTTAAGGGGGAAGTACAGTATTGGTAAATCTGAAGCAATTGATTCCTCCCAACTATTCCTAGCAACATGACTCTATTAGTTTTGCTTATCTGGTCCTGTCTCTTGGCGAAGTTTGTTGGAATCAAGGCGTTCCAATGTCACCAAAATATTCTATCCCCTAAAGTCATCTTGTCAGCCTCTCGATGACCCACCTCAATATCAACATAAAGGACCTTGACGTGTTTCCCCGGTACGACACACAGGCAGGAGCGGTCCAGAGTGTACGGTGAGGAGTAGAGGCGGTCCATCATAGCACTGAGGGTGGTTGCCAGGTCCTCACCTCCACGACCCTCAAACTCTGGTGCCGCATTGGCTGAACTGTGATAAACAAACTCCTTAATAAGCTGCTGCTGTACTGTACTTTAAACATCCGACAGAACAAAACTGATGGAATTTTAAATACTGTACCTATTACCAAACATTAACAGACAGAATGAAAAAGTTGACTCTTAATATTTGTAACATGTGAATTGGTACCTACTAAAATTGTACATTAAGCAGTAAAAACATAACTGTACAAGTATTGTACAACAAAATAGTGCAGCATTATCTTACAGTATTTTAGTTATATTAGTTTGTCACTTCATTTAGTGGGTATAAACTTATGACGTAATATAATTTGGAGCTAAATGTCTAATATGGTACTTATGGGGTATCACGTGGTCGTACCAGTTCACAAAAAAACGTAACCGTCCTTGATTGGGTTGGTCAGGTGAAGGTCGATCCATCTCCATCTTGACTGTGATGAGGACATCGGTTCGGTCAAGTCGGACCCGAGCGGATCCATTTGCCGTCGATACCAGACCTGTCTCAATCTCAAGGTGCCGGTAGTCCAGTCTGTCACGACCGTCCACTCTGATTCCTAACTAAGAAAATTATATAGTTTAGTAAAATAATACACATAATGTCACAGACCTAACCTGGGCAGACTACCGGGACCTAACTATAAGAGGTAACTACTGTTATGCAGCATTTGCAGAAGAAATGGTATATAGAAAAGTTGTTTGTAATAGTGAAATATAAACACTGGTAATAGTAAAATTTTCGAAATGGAGTTGTGGCAACTCGTAAAAATATTCCATAACAAATTATGGACAAACGCTTGACTATTACAACTATGAATCTGCTCCTGAAGTTACTTACCCCAATCAAAGAGTAATCAAAGTATCTTCATCATGCCATGGCAATGATTATAACAACCAAAATGATAACATAATACTGAAAAAAAATAATAATAATCCCACACGTGGTTATTACAGTTTCTTGGTGATTATTATAACACAATACTGAAAAATAATTGATAATCCCACACGTGACTACAATTTCTTGGTAATGATTATAACAACACAATAACAACAAAACACAGAACAAAATAAATTCCACACGTGGTTAGATTCTGATTATCACATTCACTACAATGACCTCACTCCCATTATTGACCCTGTAATCCCTTTAAAAACCTGTAATCCCTGTAAAAACCTGTAATCCCTGTTAAAAGCGGTGTAAACCCTGTAAAATAAAAACACTATAAACCCTGTAAATTGAATGAAACTCCTATAAACTTAGTAAACCCAGTAAAATAACCTTTAAACTTAATGTAACTCTTCTCATATCTTTACACACCTTCACTCCATCGATAATATAGCACTTCTCGGCGTCACTTAGATTTATATCAACCATTTTATACTTTTTTATTAATTAATTTTAAAGGCAGTCCCACGAGTATTACAATCAGCAGTGTTGCCACTTGCCAGGTAATATGTAGCCCCTAAGGATGGCGATAAATGCCCATAAGTAAATAGCCAAAAATATAGCCTAATATATTTATAATTATTGTATATAATAATTTACTTCCCAGACTTTTATTTAATTTATTTACTATATATAATTATTTCAGGCATTTTTTATTTATGATTTGATTATTTATGTTATGGGAAGATTTTTATTCATAGGTAATATCGTAAATAAAATGGGCCATATTCAAGAACATTCGTGGTGCACTACGATGGTGTGGTACTGGTACGACGACTCCATAGACTCCATTATATTGGTACCACGCCATCGTCAACACCACGGACATCCTTGCATACAAAAATAGCCAAAATGAGCGAATAATTGTCGTTGTTGGTAACACTTCAATACAGCCTCACCAAAACAAAATAATAGCGAGTTCGAATGAATTATTTACTCGTCTATTATCAAGATGTAATCATTTTAGTATATAAATCTCCAATAATCAGCACACGCAGCAAATAATAATAAAAAAAAACAAAAGAGTAACTGCGTAGCATAATACCATCGCCGAAATATTTATTTTGTAATGATTTTCCTATATTACATGATCGGTGTACCAAATTACGATTTCATCACAAGTTGTACCAACATAACAATCAGAGAGCATACGCCTCGTTGCGTTTTCGCCGTGAGGGCAGGACTGAGGGAGGGAAAGTGATGGTGTCTTATTATGGGACGACACAAATGACGAGATGGGGAAAGGCTCGTTGTGGGAAGAGAGGAAGGGAAGGGTAAAATGAAGGAGGTTAATCATTTATTATGGTGTCAGGTAATGGAAGGCTACTTAATAGTCATCCAAACTGTGTGGGAAAACAAGGAGCCTATGCAGGTTTGAATGTATGAATAACAACATTGAGAATCTTAGAGAGTTCAGATAGCAGGGGACTTCCTTTTGTCAGTCTATTATACATTCGTCGTTCTAACTAGCTAACCACAACTCCATTTTTCCCCTCGTCCTACATGTACCTCCACTATAGGCCTAAAGTGGTTTTCTGGTGCTAATATAGGCTAGCATTCGGTCTACCTACTAGATATTTGCATTATAATATGTACTCTGCCAGACTTCCAATATACTTTCGGAATTCTCACCACATATTTTGAATATTATAACGGCTTCTTAGCTATACCGTTTACCTTTACAAACAACTGATATCAATGCCTGACGAATAAATACCTTAACTTAGAACAGAAATAGATAATTATACAAAACAACAAGCACTGGGCTTCGCCCACCACGGCTGTGCCGTGGGTGCTTTTGCCTGCATCGCTGCTCGCTACGCTCGCCCCCCTATCAAATGTCACACCAGGTAGTGAAGAAGTCAAATAGTGAAGAAGTATTACACGTGAAGATGCCACATTTTATCATGGAATGAACATGGAATACTTTTTGTGATTTTTTTAATGTTTTTTTTATGAGGTTTTGAAAGTTTGAGAGTTTTTGAAAGTTTGGAAAGGTTGCAATTTTTAAGATACACATTGATTGATTATACATTAAATACTACGACAACACAATACTAATAATTTTAACTGTACACACCCCATTCTCTTTTCGAAACTCTAGCACTGAAGAAAACTGCATTATTAAAGGAATAACAAAAATAGAAAATAATTTGGAGTGTTACAACCATAATTCCCTCTCCAATGGATTCTATGCCATGAAAAAGGAATCACTCAGAGTCTGTTCCCACAACACAGCACCCAGAATGGTAAATAGGACACACAGCACAGTACACACAATACCACAGTGTATATACTTATGAGTATATATATGTATATGAGTATATACACTGTGCACAATACCACCCTACAGCTAACTCTTACTTTTACTTAGTACACCACTATTTTTTCTTTGGATACTACTAACCAGCAGGGCTCTACTTCTAATCTAAAGGCTGCCATTCTGTAACTGTTGGAGGCTGTCTTCCTCCTGAATAGTATCCTAATTTTGAACCATGCCTTCCTGGAGATTTCTATAATGGTAAGCGTCCTTCTGAACATTACGAGCATACAGTTGAAATAAATCACTGTCTAAATACTGGAAACGGTACAGGGTATTGACTCCTTCCTGCACATTGTAATTCTGTTGTAAGTATCCGTCGGTGCACATTGGTGGACAGTAGTGAACATTATTGTTTTGTTGGACAGTACCAACCTCCTCTAGAGTTTCATCCGGTTTGCTATTGCCAACATCCTGGACTTTTCTTTCTTTTTGAACATGGGTCCCCTACTGGACAATGCTAACCTCCTAGGCAATACAATCTTGTTGGAGTTGGTCAGTGTTAATCACCAAATCCTAGGATGTGTTCTGGTGTTGTCCCTGAGGATCACAATGTTGGTGGTTCCTTTCCTCGGGTTGGAAGGGTGTGTTACATTGTTTGTTGTTCTATTGTTCATGTATTTCGTATTTGTTTTCCTGCCTCTACTAGTCTTCATGTTGGTTAGGGTCGTTCCACTCCTGGGGCTCCTTGTATGAACTGTGTTTTTCAATACGCAAAAACTTGAACACTTTCCTCAGACGTTCTTTCAACTTCTGCCATCTCCTAAACAGCTTCCCCATCGTATATCCAAACACAAAATAAAATTCGGAGTTATTGAAATCTTAACCCGCTACTTACCAAACAAATGAAAAATGAGTCAGAATGTGTCCATAAGTGAGTTGGTTACTAACTTACTCAGAAAGATGACGAAGACACAGACGAAGAACGAAGGCATGATGGTAATACAATGAATAGTACAGTCACCATCACTAATAAGTATACAGCTTTGGTCGAAGCTTTGAAAAGTCCCAATTTACCAACAAACTAAAATTCCAATGGAGGTGCATTTATTTACTGTCTCTACTTGGGTATTCGAAGCACACCTGGTTACTTATTAGTGCTTGTGACTGTCTGTACCTTGACCCATAGAGTTGTTGTTGTTGTTGTTGAAGTTGGTCAAGGTGTCTGTTTGGCCGAGCATCCCTGGGCCATGTAGTATTATTTATCATCTTGGTGTTCATGGTGACAGTGTAATATATCCAAGAGTAGGAGCAAGTCTCACCTTTATGGCTAAAATCACTGTGTATCTCATCGTGTGTGCATGGGTAGTGAAGGTTTGTGATGCATGGTGCATTATAAGAATATATATATATATAGGCGAAGTGTTGGTTGTGTAAGTGAACTGCTGGTGGGTAGTGTATGTGTGTGTTGGTTGTGTAAGTGTATTGGTGGTTAGTGTATGTGTGTGTTGGTTGTGTAAGTGTATTGGTGGTTAGTGTAGGTGTGTGTTGTGTAGTGAAGGTGTGTGTTGGGTAGTGTATGTGTGTGTTGGTTGTGTAAGTGTATTGATGGTTAGTGTAGGTGTGTGTTGTGTAGTGAAGGTGTGTGTTGGGTAGTGTATGTGTGTGTTGGTTGTGTAAGTGAACTGGTAGGTAGTGTATGTGTGTGTTGGTTGTGTAAGTGTACTGATGGGTAGTGAAGGTGTATGTAGTTAGTGGTGTAGGTGTACTGTACTGGTGGAATATAAAAAAAAAACAGGCATTGGTTGTGTGGATGTACAGGTGACTTTCGAAGATGTGAATTTCAGCCTTCATAATCAATATAAAACTATGAACAAGAAAAAGTTCAAATATTTTTCCTGTTCCAAGTTAGAATTAGGCTATTATTATTATTATTTTTTATGACATCCGAACCCCGTGTTACAGTCCACAGGTGTGAGTGCCAAGAGTATCATAATGCAGCTGAGACGAGCTCTTTATAAAAACCTCCAACTGACGGGGCTGCTCGGCCAGACAGCTTGAGGAACTTCAACAACCTCAAACTCATCATTCGGTGGTATTTTCAGTATTCACAAATGTGTTTTAACTTCATTTATTTTAACTTAATTTATTTGAAATACAGCATGTGAATTATTAAGGGAAGGAGATGGAAACATAAGAGTAGTTTGTTGTTTCTATATTTACAAACACACATACCCGTGAGTGTAAGGAAGGAATAACATTAGAAGGAAACATCACAGTCATTCGATGATGTTTTCAATAAGGTTGAGTGCAGATCACAATGTTTAGGAAGCGCTGCTCACGTGAAGTGTTTGAGTGTCTGCTGATGACACCGTAACAGACGAGACATGAAGACAAGAAATGGAATCACATCGGAGTCCAGGAGGTAGAAATAAGCGCCATCTTGTTGAACAGTAATGTCGATAACCATAACGATGGCTCCATGTTATGTATATGACTGTAGTCATTGTACCGTTCATCGTCGTGACCTAGTAGGATAATAATTACTTTGCTGGCATATTGGTCGAAGAGTAAATAGTCCAATAAGAAGCGTCATGTGTCCTGCAGCTTGTTTTCAGGAGATTAGAAGAACCCACCAATGTGCGAGGAGGAGAATGACCCCAAAACGAAGAAAGTAAACTCTTTTTGGATAGAAACTATAGTTGGTGAAGTTGAGGCAAGTAATACAGTGTGTTGGAGTTTACTGGTATCCAGCAGGGGCAGGAGGAGGGTACTGAGCTTCACCCTCGTACCTGTAACACAACACAACAACATCGGGTCAGTATCATAAACAAATAAAATATATAATAATATATTCGTAATATTAATAAGTCTTATAGAGAGAGGGGGTCATAAAGAACATTATGTATTATAAGAGACTTACTTGACGTCAGCAACGAATCCTGTCTCGTGGTCGGCTGTGTAAGTGACGGTCTGGAGGCGACCATCAGGAAGAAGCACAAAGTATTCGCCTGTCACAAGGTTACCATCAGACTGCTCGTTGTGGCCAAAGTCGTTGCCGGAGTAGTCGTCCTTCACGGCATAGGCGAAGTCGTAGGGCATTCCCTGGGGCAAGAAGGACATAAGTAGATAGCTAGGAAGGGCAGGTAGGTGGTATACACTGTTTTACACATTGATCTGTACTCTAATTGAAAAGTCAACACCTTTATTTTAGAAAGTATATTAATAACTTAATAAAACCCTTAGAAAACTGATTTGATTGTAACACTTGCAGTAGGTATGAAGGTATTGGTGAGAGGAATGTGTAAACGTGTAAAGGAAGGTACGACACAATAATTAAGGGGAGAGTAGGCCTATAGTTTTGGCATATTTGGAGATAATGATTCCTCCAAACAATTCCCAGTAACAGACCACCATTATTTTATGTTAATCGTGTTTCTGTTTCCTGGCATACTTTGGAGGAATCAAGGTGCTCTAATGTACCAAAAGTATACTCTCCCCTTAAGAGGAGCACATCAGTGACTTGTACATCTACCTTGTCACTATTGTATAAACTCACATTGGAAGTGTCACATCCAGTACTTTGGTATTACTACTTTATATTGACATATTTTGGAGTTGTGTACTGTGGTATTGACTTATTTTGGAGTTAGGTACTGAGGTATTGACTTATTTTGGAGTTGGGTACTGAGATATTGACTTATTTTGGAGTTGGGTACTGTTATATTGACTTATTTTGGAGTTGGGTACTGTGATATTGACTTATCTTGGAGTTGGGTACTGTGATATTGACTTATTTTGGAGTTGGGTACTGTGATATAAACTCACCTTGGAGGGAGGAGCACCGTAGCTGGGAGTTTCGGGTCTGGCGGCCACCAAGCCAGTCAGGACAACGAGTACCACAACACACACCTGTAGAGTAAACACACACAGGTAATGTACACACACACACACACACACACACACAGATGCCAGTCAGGACAACCAGTGCCACAACACACAACACACACACACACACACACACACACACACACACACACAGAGGCCAGTCAAGACAACCAGTGCCACAACACACAACACACACACACACACACACACACACACAGGCCAGTCAAGACAACCAGTGCCACAACACACACAACACACACACACACACACACACCTGCTTTGACTGACACATAATGTAATATTGTAAATCATCAGGTGTTGTTAGTTTACGAGTATCATTTGAAAACTAATCCATTATTTAAAAGATCGTCTTGAGTACTTCCCTCTGACTATATAAAGGGATAGTATAGTTTTGGTACATACATTGGAGCGCCTTGATTCCTCCATAGAACCAGATGAACAGAAATGATAGTGGCCTGCATGTTGCTTAGAAGAGTTGGAAGGAATCAGTTGCTCCATATTTACCAACCAACCAATAATATACTTCCCCCTTAAAATATCTATCTAGTACAAGTCAGAGAACATTGTATGAATTGCCTGACCCCCATTCATGTTTAGGGAAGACTTTGTTGTCAACGAATATGACATTGGTTCCTATATTCTCTGATCAGTACGTCTCCCAATCACCAACACCATAATTACTGTACTACCACCATAAGAGAGAGAGAGAGAGAGAGAGAGAGAGAGAGAGAGAGAGAGAGAGAGAGAGAGAGAGAGAGAGAGAGAGGTCAAGTGATGAGCATAAGATAGAGATCAAGTGATGAGTATATAACTTGAGAGAGATAAGTCAAGTGCTGAGTATATCTTGAGAGAGAGAGAAATTTCAAGTGCTGAGTATATCTTGAGAGAGAGAGAAATGTCAAGTGCTGAGTATAACTTGAGAGAGAGAGAGAGAGAAGTCAAGTGCTGAGTATATCTTAAGAGAGAGTGAGATGTCACGTGCTGAGTACTGTATACCTTAAGAGCAGCCATTGTTATAGTTGTATGAGTCTCAGCAGTGAAGTGATGACAGTCAACACATGCTGCCTCCTTTATATACACTCCTGGCTGGTTGGTTGGCTGGCTGGTGGGCTGGCATGGTGACTCTCTCTTAATTCACGTCCTCCAGAAACACCAACAACCACTTCCCTTCTCTTCCCTTCTCCACCAACTCCTCACCTTTAGGGTTTGTTACGTCATTGGCTTTCTTTCTCCGTCCTTCGTCTTCCTTTATCCGGAGGGAGTTGTTGCTTGGTTCGTCCTCCGTCCTTCCTTTATCTTTATTATCAGGCACCAAATGTATAGAAAAAAAAATCTTTCCTTCTCTCGCCCTTCCTTCCGAGATTATTATGTGCCCGTGTTGTTGTTGTTGTTGTTGTTGTTGTACCTGTGTTGTTGTTGTTCATGATGCTGTAGTACCTGTGTTGTTGTTGTTGTTGTTATTGTTGTTGATGTTGTTGCATTACACCATCGAGTCTCCTATATAGCTCCTTCAACTTTAATGTATTCGTTTATTCATTCATTAATTCATTTATTCACTTATTTATTCATTTATTGAGTGGAGAATATAATACTCTTGGTACAGTTGCGGACACATGAAACTGCATGATTGTAACAAACACTACATAACTAACAACACTACAACATTATTTATTATTATTATTATTAGATTTGTAGTTTTGCAATCCCCCACCGAGTCACTTGGTAGTAGACCATTCAATGCAGGCAGTACACTCGTGATACATAATTTCTGACCAGAGTGTGCATGAATGAAGAGCAGAAAGCTTCGAATCACCTGCATGGTATTGCTCATTTCCTCACACAATACACATATAGAGACTGACACCCGTAGTTTTAAAACATTTGGGGGCCCTTACTGGAGCTCCATGAACCCTCCAAACTACTCCAGGCAACAGATTCCCTATTCGAAACACTGAAGCGTTTTGTGACCTGGATTATTTGGAGGGTTCATAGAGCTCCAGTAAGGGCCCTCAAATGTTTTAAAACTACGGATCTGAGTTCGAATGCAGGATATATGTGTGGTGCCTGCCGTTCGTCTCTGGTCAGGGATTACGTATCACGAGTGTATTGTACTTACATATAAATAACCTCTAGCTACCTCTTTCCAAACCAAAGAAACTCACATGCAGGGAAGAAGAGAATTTGGGATAGCTTCTTCCTGTAACCTCAGTATAATATATATATATATAATGGCCTCTTTTGATAATAGTATTAATATATATTTCCCCTTGATGTGGTGTATTGGAAGGACAAGGACTCCCATAAAAACTATAAATAATAATGAATAAAGTTTAATGGTGCGTATCGGTATGTATGTATGTAGTTGTTGTGGTAAAGGGAGTAATTTCTCTCCTTTCTCATCCCATCATTTTGTTCCTCTCCTTCTCAAAGCTAATATATCTTCTCTTAATTTCCTTCTTTCGTTTTCTTCCTTCTCTCCTCGTTTCCCCTCCCCCTCCTCGATTTCTTCACGTATTATCCTTCTTCCCTCTTTCTCTCCTTTCTTTACTCGTCTCCTCTCCCACTTCATCTCTTTTTTTCTCTCCCCTTTACCAGTTATCTCTTTTCCACTTCTCCTTCTTCCTTCTTCTCCTCCTTCCCTTTGTCTCTGTCCTTCCTTTCCCTGCTCTCATAATTTTTCTTCTCTCCTCTTTTCCCTTCTCTTTCTTCTTTTATCATTCTTATTCCTTTTCTCTCGTCTTAAATTCCTCTAATCTAATCAGTGTCCTTCCTTTCCCTGTGCTCATCCACTTTCTTCTTTCCTCTTTTCCCCTCTCTTTCTTCACTTATCATCTTTCTTCCTTCCCTCCTATCCTTCTTCTAATCACTGTCCCTCCTTCCCTACCCTATTTTTTGTCCCTTTTCTCCTCTTTTCCTCTCCCTCCTTCCCTGTTCTCTTTTCCTCTGCCTCCTTCCCTAACCTCAATATTTTCCTCTCCTACTTTCCTCTCCTTCCTTCCCTTCCCTCATTAGTTTCCTCCTCTCCTACTCTCCTCTGCCTCCTTCCCTGTCGTCTCCCCCCCTCCCCACCGTTGCCTGCCTGCCTGTCTATCTGCCTTCCCCCGCCCACAGCACCACAAGTCGCCCCCGTCCGTCAACACTCCCGCCGCCACAACACTCCCACCAACAATCAGAGCCACCCAGTATTGCCACCCATGTAGTATTGACGACGAGTGAGCAACAGTGAAGGAGGAATGTGGTCTTCATACGGCCTTGCCATGGAACGAAGTGGTTATAAAATAATGGGGGGAGGATTTCGTCTCCTGACCAACTTACGCACCCCCTTAAAAGAAAGTCTGTCTTTATTAAACACACACATGTATAATTAATCCAAGTAGCATTATTAAAAACGTTTGGTGTTTGGAAATTAATTAAAGGGAGAAAAATTTGTGTTTGTAAAAATCTGAAGTCACTGATGAATCCTCCAAACTTTTCCAAGCAACAGAACACACCATCAATGTTTGTTCTTCTGGTGGTTCTGTTTCCTGGCGGCCTATAATTATACAGTAGTTTGGAGGAATCAAGACACTCCAATTGTAACAAAAGTGAATTACTGTACAACCTTAATGTACTCAATAGTTTACTTATTATACGAACACATTTTGATATCACGAATTATTGAGACCGACTGTACATACACACATAGGCTTACATACATACATACATACATACATACATACATACATAAATACATACAGACAGACATTACTCCACGGACGGTGTGCTAAAGAGAATGTTAATTAAGGGAGTAATTAACTTTTATTACATTGGAGTGACTTGATTCCTCCAATGTATGTCAGTAAACAGAACCAGAGGAGCAAAACTAATGATGTTCTGTTGCTTGGAATAATTTGGAGGATTACAGTTGCTCCAGATTTACCACCACAACATTTCTCCCTTTAAATGCTTCTTTTGTTTACTTTCTGTGGGTGTCTGAAGGTCTTTGAGTAATTATCTCGAGATGGTAATGATGATAGACGTGTTGTTGTTGTTGTTGTTGTTGGTGGTGGTGTTGTTGGTGTTGGTGGTGTTGGTGTTGGTACAATTCAGTGTTAAATTAATCTGGAGCAAATGATTCCTCCAAACGATATTCCAGGCAACAGACAGGTCATCATTATTTCTGTATATATCTGTGGGTCCCGTTTCCTGACATAATTGTATTTGTAGGAATCAAGATGCTCCAACAGTGTACAGAAAACAGTAATTACCCCCATTGAAAGTACACGTGTTATCACTTTTGTTTCATTGGAGTGCCGTGATTCCTCCAACGTATGCCATGAAACAGGACCAGATGAACAAAAAATAATGGTTTTCTGTTGCTTGGAATATAGTTTGGAGGAATTAGTTGCTCCAGATTTGCCAACACTGTACTTCCCCATTATATTAAGGACCATGTGATTGTGTATAAAAATTGGTGCATGTTTTCTGATTCTCCCTGACCATGCCACGAAACAAGCTCCTTCCATATAATTATGTGTGTGTGTGTGTGTGTGTGTGTGTGTGTGCTTGTGTGTGTGTGTGTATGTGTGTGTGTGTGTGCTTGTGTGTTTCGTGGCAATATTTGAAGGACTCATTTACCTCCAATTTACCTCACTCCATCACAGGGACCCTTTAAGCTGGTGGAAAACTAGGCAATTAATTTATCACCACTTGTCAAATCACTGGAAATTGACTTGAGGGGATAATTATTTTGGTTGGGTGGGAAGGCGTCTGATTCCTCCAATATATGCCAGGAAACAGACCTGCTAAATGTTACTACTGTATAATTATTGATATTTCTGTGTCGTGGCATCGTTTGGAGGAATCAGCAAACCTTCAATTATTATTTATTCCTCGACACAAAACGACCCCCTCAGGTCAAGTCACGTACAAAAGACTCGCTATTTAATCCACAGTTTTGTTCTTATTTTCTTTTCTTTATTATTATTTATCTTTAGTAACTATGTTTAGCGAATCAACAGAATGATAAACAAAAAACTACCAAACCAAGAGAAGTTCAATCTAGACTTGATATAATTTTAATAACCTTTGGGAACTTTACCACCAAACCTGTATATATATAGTAATCCCATCGTGGTCATATATCAGTGCAGGATAAAAATAAAAATAAACTGCAAACCTGTAGTCCAACCATGTCTATTTTTCAGTGGAGGAAAAATAAATAAATAACAAGCCTGTAGACCCACTGTGGCAATCCTATAGTGTAGGAAAAATTAACTGTTGGCCTGAGGAGGGAGGGAAAATGGGAAGGGTGCTTATTGCTTATTTTCGGCCTCGGTGGTTGTGTAGTTGTGGTAAAGTTGGTTACTTACTTATAGTTACTTTACACTGGAGCGACAGATGTATTTGAGGAATTACAAAACAAATATATCTTGCGACACCTCCATTATTACAGCTGTCCTCACCAAGAAAGTCCATTTGTGGTTGGTTGGTTGGTTGGTTGGTTGGTTGGATGGATGGTTGGTTGGTTGGTTGATGATTCCTCCAGCCTATATCAATATCATTATGTCACGAAAAATATACCATCCCTTATTTTTTTAACGTTGAGATGAGTATTTGTTTCGTGGGATTATTTGGAAGAATCAGTACAAACTCCCAATCTTAATTAAGGGACCCTGTGTTTGATGTAGTCAGAAAATTGGAGATAAGTGAGTCCTTCAAATATTGCCACGAAATACCACCCGTATTGAAGGAGCTTGTTTCGTAGCTCGGTCAAGAGGAATCAGAAGCCTCCAATTTTCATACACGATCCTTAATTAACGCAGAGGGGACCGAGGACTGGTTTAGCTGCATTCACATTCCAAAATTTGCATGTATTGGGTATGTGTCGAGGTTACTAATCATTTTGAGGAGCCCCAAATGGAACTACAGTGGTTAAGGTGGTAGTTCTTTTTTGGTACATTGGTGTGCCTTCATTCCTCCAAAGTATGCTAGAAAACAGGACCAGAGGGGCGAAAATAATGGTGTTCTGTTGCTTGGAATAGTTTGGAGGATTCAGTTGCTCCAGATTTACCAACACAAAACTCTCCCCTTAAGTGTTGTGTCAGACAAACGGAAGCCTCATCTCACTTAAAGAACCCTGTGATCGTGTATGATAACTGGAGGCTTCTGATTCCTTCTGAGTATACCACACAACAAGCTCCTTCCATATAGGTGGTGTTTCGTGTCAATATTTGAAGGACTCGTTTAACTCCAGTTTTCTGACTACATTACATAATTATGCAGGGTCTCTTTAATGACATGGCCTGGGTATATACTTTGGGTTTTAAAAGGGTCATGTTTTCAGCTCGTATCTTTAGCCTACTTATGAAATATTGAAATCGTCAGTTAGTGTGTTGAGAGTTCATTTGTATTACAGACTACACTGCCAGAAATTCACACGTGTATATAATATAAAAAATATATAAATATTGGCGTATATTTGTTTCATTCATAGATGTCACAAAATATTAACTTCGACTATAATGAGTTAGTGTAATCATTCTGATGTAGTCATAAATGAAAGCTCCTATATATTTGTATGCTGAGATACGTACTAAATCATTAGTGACCATGGATGCAGAGATTAATATTGGCTATAAAACTGACCCATTATTACACACTTCATGTCCACGTCTTCTTCGATAATAATTCATGTCAGAGAATCCAGTGCACGTGAGTTAGAAGACCTCCTTCGTTCAAGAGTTTTAATACAGATTTCCCATTCCCTTCTCTGTGTTTCCCCATGGACGCCTCTTATTACCTCGTACTATAAGTGGAAGTGATCAGCAGCAAGGTCGCAGGTACTCAGGTAGGATTGGTTGGCGGGCGACGGGTTGGGAGTTGGGGACGTTTCACAAGCTGGCTGGAAGCAAAGAGTCTTGAATTATGGAGCTAGAGAAGGTGAGGGAAAGAGAGGGAGGGGCCGGGGTTGTGTTGTGTTGATGTAAGGGTGAGTGAGTGAGTGGTGTGGAGGCCCCGAGGTGAGGTGGGTGTGGTGTGGTTAAGATGATTGTGGAAGAAGACGCTGTTGTTGCTCGACGTGCGTAACTACCGTATACTTATCTTTGGACTGTTTTCTTTCCTTTGCATTTATGTGAGTAGTAGCTTGTTATTATTATTATTATCATCTGCAAGGTTTCTCTCCCTTCCTCTGTCATTTTGATTGGACTGGTATGTCTTTCTTAACACACACACAGGGAAATGGAACAAGGATAAAATGATACGTGAAATAATCCATTTAAGCTCTCCAAAATGACTTACAAAACATCATTTATATTTCATACAATACAGTGAAACAGGTCTTTTAGTTAATAGGTCTCACGTTGGTATAATTTCTACGTCCTCTTTGGTCATATTATAACATTTCTTCTGACCTTCGACCCACCTATATATAAAAAGAACATTATTAATTAGGAATTTAAGAAACTGTTGAAGGCGTATATATTTATTCTCCCAGTTCTTGGCAGCTCCAGATTTTAGACCGATCCCTTTCAGTCCAGGTATCTGTCAAACCTATATTTAAAGCCAGTCAGTGTTTTTGCATTTATTACCTCTCTTGGGAGCTTGTCCACTTTGGCTTTATTTCGGACATGAATGCATTTCTCTCGTTGTCGTTGTTGTTGTTTCTTGACTGAATGATATACTGTTGTTGTTTGTTGGTTGAATGATAAAGTTTTAAAGGATACTTTGTACATTTTTGTTGGCGGTGGTAAATCTAGAGTAACTGTATGATTCCTCATAAACCAATCCAAGCAACTGGGCACCATTATATATATATATTGATGAATCCTGCTTCCTGACGTAATTTGGAGGAACCATCTGTCCTCCAAAATACCAACAAGAGAATCTCGCCTTAATTAAGCAGTAATCTTTGGATGACATATATATATACTGTCCTCCTTTGGGAAAATAATGCTTTAGAAGAGATACAATAATTATCATATATAGTGAACAATATAGTTCAATATATAGTGAACATTCAGTATAGTCTACCATTAAAATTACGTTCTTTACGTTTTTTTATAAATCATAGAAAATGCAATGCCTAAAAATAAAAGTGGTAACTATTTTTTTGGATTTATGCATCTCATTACCCCCAAATTTAATAAAGATTTTGACTTATCATTAAAAGGGACTCACGTGACCTGTATCAGCTATATATCACATATCAGTTTAAGTTGAAGTTTAAGTTGTGGGTCCCACAGAGGACCGCTCATGGATAGCATAATGTGCGGGGGATTTAGGTGTCCAGGGGAGGATTAGGAAAGTGGTTAGGATGAGGGTGGATTGGTTCAGGGACTGCGGGTTGAGGATTAGGATTGGGGAGATAATGATTGGTGATCCTATTTCTAAACGTGAGTGAAAAAAGGGAAGAGGAAAAACTGGACGCACCACAGTCCCAGCAGATCCACGAGAGGTGAGGTGAGGTGAGGTGAGGTGAGGCGAGGGGAAATGGAGGGGTGCGGGAATAGGGGGACAGGCTTGGGGGATTTAAAAAGAGAGGTGCAGGGGTTTTGAGGGGGTGTAGGAGTAGGGGGACATACTGAAAGGGGGGTTTAGGTGGGTACGGAAATAAGGGACAGACATTCTATACCCCCCAAGCCAAGAGGTGAGGTGAGGTGAGGTGAGGTGAGATCAACTGGAGGAATTAAATACTCCAATCCCTCCTTCTATTCACTTCCTCCCATCATATAGTACCCAAACCCTACCCACTTCTATGTATGTATGTATGTATGTATATATGTATGTATGTATGTATGAATCTATGTATCTATGTATCTATGTATGAATGTATGTATGTACAATAATGATCTTCCTTGGTCAATTTCACACGATTCCCTTCATTAAAACTGAATAAAACCTTTGTAAACAAATGTCAACTGATTGAGAACCATCCTTATAATTGTATGTCATGTATCTGTCAAGTCTATTATTAAAAGTAATTATCTAAAATTTTAAATAGGTATAAAAGTAAATATAACAACTTATGTGTATAGTAATTTGTAATACGATGCATGAATGTAAAATAAAGCATAATAAAACCCAGTGGATATTACTGTAACTTTACCTGTTTATTTATAACTAATTGATAATATACGTAGAAATAATTATATAAAATAAAGCATATTATAAAACCCAGTGAATATTACTGTAACTTTAACTGTTTATTTATAACTAATTGATAATATACTTAGAAATAATTATATAAAATAAAGCATATTATAAAACCCAGTGAATATTACTGTAACTTTAACTGTTTATTTATATAACATAATATTATGGAGACATAATAATTTTACTGTACCCATATTGTGGCTGCTCTTTGCATTTTTTTCTAATTTGGTAATATGTTTCTTTAAATGTGGGTTCCATACTACTGCAGCATATTGCAAAGTATAAGCCTAATAAAGGTGGCGAATATTTTCTTAAACATTTCTTCTTCTATGTAAGTGAAGGAGTGCACTCACGTATTTGCTAACAATTATACATGTTTCTCATTTTTTCATTATATGATTATCTGGAGTCATATCTTTATTTATCGTTACTCCTATAATGTTTTTCTTTCTCTGCTTTATTTTATATTTCATTTCCAAGCTTGTACTGTTAATTTGGTCTTCTCTCACTTCTTTCAAACTTAACAATTTGCTATTATCTGCATTAAACTCCATCTGCCCCTTATCACTCCAGTCTACCATTTTGCTCAAATCTTCTTGCGATTTTTTTTATACCAGTCTTCATTTTATATTGTTCTTTGTACCTCTGTATTATCAGCAAACATATTCATATAAGTGCCATTAACTTTTATATTGTTTATATAAATTAAACACATTATTGGTGCCAATAAGGAGCCCGTGTTTGTAAAATGGATATTTCTCACATTCCAATAGAGATTATGGGTCCTTTGGGGATAACTGTGGCGAGGGATAGGGCAGGTGTAGGGGCTCATGCCACCTGACCCAAGGCACTTTAAGGTACTATAGATGGCCTTGCCTGACCTCACCTGACCTAACTTAGATATCCTGGAGACTCCTCCCTCCTCCTACCCTTTAGTCACGCCCACTTATACCCTCAGCATTCCCGAGGTGTCCTCACTCTGGCCTGACACTTGGAGCATCAGTTGTTCTCTAGTAGGACCACTAGTTGGTTGTGTGTTTTTCATACCCCAAAGAAGTGTCCTCGTTTTGGTCTGCCCTTGGAGCCTCAGTTCTTGTGTAGAAGGAATACTAGTTGGTTGTGTGTTTTTCGTACTCCAAAAAGTGTCTTCACTCTGTCCTGACCCACGGTGTGTCTCGTAGCCAGTTAGTTGACAGTGAACGTGTTAGTGAAGAGGTCGTTACCATGCCCAAATACCATGATATTTGGAACTCCTCCATGCCCCGGAGATCTGCAGCGTCTTGGGTGAAGGAGGTAAAGACTGCCAACAAGCCCTACGTTCGCCGTTTTCCCTACACCAATACAGTTGAGAGCCACACCGTACGATATGTGACCAACTACCTCGCCAAGAAACAAGTTTATGTTGGTAAGTGTTTACCTATTGTAATATTTTGTATTCTATATTCCCTAATTTCGGTGTCCTCTTGCGTTGTAACAAAAAAAAAAAAAAATCTCACTTTCCTTCCTTTTCCCTTCAACTAAATTTATAGCTTCTATTTTATCTATGTCTTGTTGGACCGGATCCAACATATTTTAAATTTATTGTTTTAGTTATTATAATAATTTGTTAAATCTGCCTTCAGAAACCCGTTTTAATTCTTTGCCCAATATAATTATAATTTCTCTGTAGGCTGAACCACGGTAAAATTTGCATCAATGTCAAAGATGTCTGGGAAGTAAGCATTTAGTTCTCCTTTTATTTGAGTTGCATTGACAAATATAGCAAAAGAGAGCTGCTGCCGATGTTTATAGAAAATAAGCCTACAGCTCGTGACGAAGATGTTCCACACCACTTGTTTTTGTTAAAATAGTATTGGAATCATCCGTGATTTTTTTTCTTCATATTCCCGTTATACGAATAGTTTCTATGAATGTTTTAAACAATTCGGCGATCAAGTTAAAATTATATACGTTAGTTTCATACATACATTAAAGTTGCCGCTGTAAAAGTGTCCCCAAAGAAAACCTGAAATGCGTGACGTCACCGGAAATGAAGGAGTCGGCCATGTTTGTTGTTATGCGAGAGGTCCGCTTTGTTTACCAAGCTGCGGATGCCACTCTCTCCTTATTTCACTACCTGAATTTGTAACCCTATGCACAACTGGGGGCTAGAACAGTTGGAATTGGTGTGTGGGACGGCGCGAGGAAGGCGGGAGGGCCACTTGCGCCGCCATTACGGTCAATAATTCACTCCTGCGTTCACAAGTATGTTTTGGGCACTTCTTCACATACACACACACACACCGAGGTCAAGGGTATTTCATCCTAGGGTCTTCCGGGCACATGTATAGGGTCAATGATATGGGGCATTTGGGGTCCTGTGTATATATGTGTGTGTGTAGGGTTTGATTTTATTATTATTATTTGTGTAGGTGTGTGTGTGAGTTAGGAAGGTGGTAGGTAGATTTTGCATTGCGACTTTTCTTGTGTGGGGTATTTTGCACCCCTTCGGACCCCAGCTTAACACAACCTTTTCGATTCCTTCCTCTGTCTCTCCTTTCATTATTTTTCCTTCCTTCCACTGTCTCTCATTTCCTTATTTTTTGCTTCATTTCACTGTCCCTCTGTATTTTTCCTTCATTCCACTGTCCAGAACTTGTTTTTCCTTCCACTGTCTCTTCTTTCCTATTTTTCCTTCATTCCACCGTCCCTCTCCTTATTTTTCCTTCCTTCTGTCGTCCATTCTTTATTTTTGCTTTATTCCGCTGTCCCTCCTTTCCTTATTTTTTCCTTCCTTCCGCTGTCTCTCCGTATATTTCTTTCCTTCGTGTTTGTGGTCCTTCTTCTCTGTGTCTTCTTGTGGTGTAGCATTTTTATGGACTTTGCTTATTGTTCTCTCATTATATGTACGTTAGGGATTCGATTATATGCTTCTAGTATGTTTAATAAGCATTTCCAATGTTTAGATATTCTTGATAGTTTACATTGTATCTCAGAGAGCTAACTTAGTAGGAATCATTATTTTTGCAGTCTATACAAATTTAGCTGTACCGGTACTTATTCATAGTTAAGAACACGTGATTGCTATGTTAGTTCCTTAATTATATATATACTGTAACTAGTAATTGCAATCTTGCAGTGGCACTCTTATAAGTTTCCCAAGTATTAACTAGATTGATATCTAGATGATTTGAGGTTGCAAGACCTTTGAAACTGTATATTGTGATTATCGTACAGTGTTAATGCCTGCAGTAATATACCATGATAATGAATGCATTATTATATAGTTTGTAAATTGTGTTAATTTTTTTCTTTCATCAGAGGGAGACAACATGGATGCCAGCAAGACTCTGGGCATGACCTCGGCCATCAGCTTAGCCAAACCAAAGCCGTCAGACTTTGAACACACGCGTGAGTTGGAAGATTACTTACGGCAAGCTCTCATGTTCGAGAAGGACTCCGAGTTAAACCACAGGTAGGTTGTTATACTTTATACTGTCATCATATCATTCTTCACTTTACTTCTGATTTAGATTAGAGGTACTTTAAGAAAAAAAATTATATGGGTTTATGTATATGTGCACAATTTCTGAATTAATTTCATAGTGATCATAACAATACCTGCTGAGGTATGTGTTCTAACTTCATCCTCAGTTGTTTCTGTGCAGTATTTAATTTTGTTATCCTGTTTCAGGTTTGATGTCCTAAGGAAGCTAAATGCACTTGTTACGAGCTGGATAAAGGATGTCAGCATTAACGTCAAGAATATGCCACCACAGGTATGTTACCTATTACCAATATCCCATGTTTATGTCTGTAATATTCTAAATTCTGTGTCCATCTGTAGGATTGCAATAATTTTGTTGTTGGATACTCTATGCCCCATTTCACCAGCAAATGGTGCTTCGCATGGCCTCTCAATATTGTGAAACACTAATCACTTGTAATACTCATATCATCCATGTTGTAACACTCAGCGAACAGATGTGTTTTCAGTCTTTTCTTAAAAATGGTACAATTTTCACTACTCCAGACATTTATATAATGGCAATCCATTAAAGAGCCTTGGTGCACCCCTTTCAATCATTTTGAAACCCATGGTCAGATTACTCCTGGGCTCATTTAACCTGTATTGTTCATCACTATGCATGAGTTCCATTAAAGAATTTACTTAAAAAAAGCTCTTAAAAAGATTAGTTAAATACTCCGTTTTTTTCCAAATTTCAACGCTCGAAATGTTAGAATGCCATATCTTGTACTCGAACCTCGCCTTTATTAGTAGCCAATGTAAGTCAATGAGTGCTAAAGTTATTCTCTCACAAGATGGAAGACCTTTATTTAATCTTGCTGCTCTATTCATTATAGTTTGCAATATTCTTAACTGATAGTCTGGCAAACCATAATAGAGGGAATTGCCATAATCCAGTCTGCTTATGACATAGTTATGAAAAAGGACCTTCAAAAGCAATGTTACTCAAATGTTAACCAGAAACTTTCACCACTCGATTAATTTGATCTTCAAAAGAGAGATTTTCATCTTGTAGCACTCCTAAATCTTTCACTTTATATCTTACATCCAGCGAACTACCATGCACTCGTAAGCTTGAGATATCCAATCTTCTATGATTGGTTTTCTGTCCAACGACCAAACTGTTTTACTTGGATTTAGTTTAAATTGTTTCAGATCCATTTCATCCTTAATATCAGACGTAATAACACTCAAATTCTCCTCAGCATCCACCACATTATTTATAGACATATAAAACTGGGTATCATCAGCAAATAGTTTAAAGCACCATTTAACAGATTTACTTGTCGCTACTGTATTACTGGTATATTTTTCTTCAGTTCCTCCTCAACATGAGTGTGTTTGCATATAGTACAGTATTGTGTTCATAGACTATGGGTGAGAGAGTATCCGGTCATTTTGCCACACCATGGAGTCAATTCGTTCACACTATGAAGTCAATTCGCCCATATTATGGAGTAATTTCGCCCAAGGTTAATGGTGGTTTATTTCCCTCTCGTTGCACGTCACTTCGCCCAATCTTGGGTGCACATTCTATTTGTTTTTATTGAGCTATAAATAAAGAATTAAGGTTGTTTAAAGTTGTTGATTATTGTTGTATTTTCAGATTGCAGAAACAGTTGGGGGGAAAATCTGCACCTTTGGTTCTTATCGGTTAGGAGTGGCTGGTAGTGGTGCTGATATTGATGCTCTGTGCGTGGCGCCAAGACACATTGAACGCACAGACTACTTCAGTAGTTTCTATGAACTGTTGAGAAATCAGCCAGAAGTGACTGAGATGAGAGTGAGTATATTAGTAATTTTTCAGGGGATGTTGCAACGTAGAGTTGTGATAAAAACTAATCATCCATATAGGGGTAACTCGCATAAGAGCTTCCCTCTGTTTCTTAGCTGATAAAAATTTCCGATAAATTGGTAAGGTGCCATCTTTTAATTTACTACAAGTAGCTAGGCCTATGCACTTTTTAAAACAATTACAATATATGTGAAAACATATTATTTAAGATACCCTTATGTGGATGATTATTATTGACCACTACTCTTTATTCTCTGTTTTGTACTTGAATATGTATTATGTGAGCTAGTACAACATTAGAAGATTGCTATTGAAATCATTCTTCATTTCTTTTATTATCAAGACTCATTTGTGCCACTGTCCTTAATTCTTTACAGTTCTACATTCCTGCTTACTTTTTACACACCTATCTGATCCTAAATTGCAATTTTGCTTCACAATATATTCTATTGCTCTCTTTTTAACATCATCTTATCTGTAATGCTTGCAGAATTACTGCTGTCAGTAGTGTAGAAAACTTTCTACCTCATATAGGTTGCTTTTTCTGAAATGAAATAGGATGTCAAACCAGGTCTTTCTTTTATATCTATCTTGTAACGTGTAAAAAAAAAATTCAATGGTTTATGTGCTATTTTCAGGCAGTGGAGGAGGCATTTGTGCCTGTGATCAAGATGAAGTATGAGGGGATCGAGATTGATCTGTTATTTGCCCGACTGGCCTTGAAAGAAGTGCATGATTCTGTGGATCTTCGGGATGACACCATCCTCAAGAATCTGGATGAGAAATGTGTTCGGAGCCTCAATGGTTGCAGAGTGACTGATGAAATCTTACGACAAGTGCCCAACAGGGAGAGTTTCCGACTGGCTCTCAGGGCCATCAAGCTCTGGGCCAAACGTGAGTGTTTTGAATGCCACAATTAGACTAGCTTTCTATAAAGATATAGGCATAATAATTAGCTTTTGTATACCTGTTATTACCACCATCCAAATATTTATATACAGGTATAGGCCTAATATGATTTTTTGATGAAAGGCTATATAGTCTCAACTAGCAATGAATTCATTGGGTCTGCTTTGATGATACTCATCACTTTCCTAGATTAGTTCTTGGTATGAATAAAATTTAATTATTATAATGAATTATTTTATGAGTCAACAGATCCAATACTCTCAATACCAGATACTTGCTTATAGAAGTATATATTTAATTTCTTTCAGTAATTAATGTAATGAAAAGATTCTGTGATATGTATGATTTTCTGCAAGTATAATGGTTGTTTTTGCACAAGTATGGATAGTTTGTAACCAGTACAGTACATGTATATTTGTAACTATATCTATATTATCTTTCAGGCCACGGAGTGTACAGTAATGTGCTGGGTTATCTGGGTGGTGTGTCTTGGGCCATGCTTGTTGCCCGCACCTGTCAACTCTATCCAAATGCTACTGCCTCCACTCTCGTTGAGAAGTTCTTCCTCGTGTTTTCAAAGTGGACGTGGCCTGCTCCTGTGTATCTCAAGCAGCCCTATGATGCCAAACTTGGGTTTAAGGTTAGTATGGCCAAGTTTATAGTAGGTAAGGTAAAGATAACATTATGAAAAACTACCTAGTTTTGTGTGGTCTTCTTATGTAGTTGATGGTAAATGCCGTGTTGATTGTTGACTCCTAACCCCTGTGGCGAGACAAAGGCCATGGGCCCACTGATCGTACTCATCTGTATAGTAATCAGTGAGAGAGTGGTCCAAAATCATGTCCAATTTTGCGTTTGAAGGTACATAAGTCGTAGTAAGGTGGAAAGATGGATGAAGGTAGAGTGTTCCAGAGTTGACCAGTTGTGTATATGAAAGACTGAGAGTACCAATGGGGTTTATAATGTTTGATAAATTTCTTGTTTGTTTTCTGTACACTATCATTGTACAGTATGGTTCAACTATACCAGCTAGCTACATTATTGGGATGAGTTGAGATAACCTCATATTTCTTTAAAAAGTGAATTTTGTGGGAGATTGTTATCTGTTGCTTACAGAATTATCTTTGTCTCTGTAGCCTATCTTAACTGGCAAGTTGTGTTGCCACTAGTGTCAACTGGTAATAATGTGATTTTCCTTACCCCTGTCAGGTGTGGGACCCTAGAGTGAATGTTCAGGATCGCTTTCACCTCATGCCCATCATCACACCGGCCTACCCCCAGCAGAACTCTACATTCAACACATCTCAGTCTACCCGTGCAGTCATGGTAGAGGAGTTCAAAGCTGGGCTACAGATCACAGAGGACATTATGCTCGGAAAAGCCACCTGGGACAAACTCTTCCAGCCACCCAACTTTTTCAACAAGTACAGGTAATGGTGATCACTCTTCACTCTTGTACTGGGCCGTTTTATTGTATATCTGAATACTGTGAATTTGTTAATTGTACATTGCTTTTGTAAGCTGACAGCATTAACCGATAATGGATAAGATGCCCCATTCAATGAATCAGTCTATATCCATGGTGCATTGCTCATAATTATGATTCTGTTCATCTCTTAGCATCATGCTCTTACTCAGTAATCTCCATGAATGTGTCTTGTGATACTGACAAGCCATTTTGTAAGTTCTTAATTTCAATTATGTTTCCTTTGTGATGTAAATGATAGATCTAATATTTGATTATTAGATTTTTAATTCTCCTTTCTTGGCAGACACTACCTAGTTGTAATTGCTGGAGCACGAACTGCTGAAGATCACCTGGAGTGGTATGGGTTAGTGGAGTCCAAGATTCGACACCTAATCTCCAGCCTGGAACATAATCCAGCCATCAAGACAGTGCACATTAACCCCGCCACCTTCACCTGCTGTGACCCAGAATATGCACAGACTCCACACTCATCCTGGTTCCTTGGTGTAGAGTTCAACAAGTCAGAGAACATTAACATTGATCTCACTAATGACATCAACAAGTTTGTGGAAGTGGGTAAGTCATCTTCTTGTATGATGTTCCACAAGAAAACATCAGACTCTTCATACAGCATAATAATAACTGCCAGGAATTTTAGAAATGTATTATACTCTATTAATTTTTCTTTGTACTGTACCGGTACTGTAATTGTAAGTTAAAAAGGGTAAATATGCAATGGGTATCGAATGATTGTGTAAAAGTGTGCATTAGGGATTGGTACAGTAAAAAGATGTGTGTGCAAATTTGAAATGCCTTCTACTTAAATCCACAACAAACTTTATTAGTTTTTATGAGGCTTATGAGGGTATCATGCTATGAGCCTATTCTTACTAATCTTTGTTTGAAGATACTACGGGAGATAAATGTAAAACAAATTTTTATTTGCCTTACAGTGTACAAGCAGAGTACTTACAATAAAGCCTACAAAGAAGGCATGGAGGTGAACTGCAAGTATGTCAAACGGAAACAGCTAGGACAGTACCTCACTCAAGAGGTGTTAGACCGCTACAAGCCCAAGGCAGGGGAAGAGGGAGGACAACCACGGCCCATCGCTCACAAACGCAAGTCCGACCCGGTGTCTCCCGACTCACCCAGCACTGCCAGCCCAGAAACCACCAAGAAAGCCAAGATTGATGGAGAATCATTACCACACCAGGTATGTTGATGTAACCATATACTGTACACCATCCTATCTTCTGATCATTTTTCAATCGGTCTGTAAACAAAGGAAAATATTGATAAAAGTAAGGTGATTGTATTTGAGAAGGTAGAAGCGGAAGTGATTTGACTTTGCTTCACCCTATAGAGTGGGAGTGACAACTGGAACTGAGTGTGAGATAATTATTGGGAGTGATTGGATGGAGGAGGTGAAAGAGTTTAAGTATTTACTTGGGAATATTTCTGTGTAAACATTGGAGTATGGAAGGAGAAATTAGGGAGGGAGAGATAGGTAATAGGATCATTGGGGAAAATCATGAAGGGTAGAAGTGTGAGCATGGCAGTGAAAAGGGGACTATGAAATAGTATAATCCTGTCAACACTGACAATGCTTCGGAGACATGGACATGGAGTAGAACTCGCCAGTCTAGAATAGGTGCTGTGGTAATGAGTTAACTTGAGAGGAGCATATGGACTTACCAGATGGGATGGAGAAAGTAATGAGAGTGTGTATGAGAGATGTGGTATGAGTGAGAAGGCAATTGGTATCTAGCGTGGAGTGGTTAAGAGAGTAAACCATAATACATAGAGGTGCTTTGGACATGTGGAGAGAATGCAAGATGTGGAGTTTGCAAAGGAGGTGTATGGAAGTGAAGTTGTGGGATCTGATGTGAGAGGCAGACCACAGTTCAGATGGGTGAAAAAAATGTGGAAGAGTATGTGAGGGGCAGAGGAGGGCTTGACCACATAAGGAGGGAGTGTTGGAACAGGGAAAATTGGAGATTCTTCTGCCGTGGACACTCAACTGGGGGGAGTTCCTAGAAGGAACAAGGTGTCAGATCTATAGATAGACAGGTAGACATCATCATCTCCATCAATTCTCCATGTACTGTACAAGCTTATTTAATTTTTGTTTCTCCTGGCCATTATCTCCAGACTCCAGGTATAACAGATCATAATCTCCATTCATTGTCCTTACCTTCACCAACTTCATTACCAATTTTTTTTAGAAATCTAATTTGTTAATACTTGAATCAGTCAGCAGGATAATCATTACAGTATGTGCAGAATTAAGACCCCTTTTAACCAATGTTCTGTGTACGTATTCCTGAGGATGACTGTGCATAACATTGTTTGCTAGGTGCTTGTGTACTGTCATTCTTAGTAAATATTTGATTAGTGATTCCTTTTCCTTATTCTACCCCTCCTTGTTCTGTGTCATTCCCTGTGGTGATTTCTTAGTCTTGCTTAGTCGACTTAGCACATGATTCATTCCTTCAGGACAAGAATGACTTGACTGACCTCTTATAATGCCATGCCTGAGTGACCTAGTCCAGAGATGTCTGTGCCAAGAACCGTGCCAGACGTGAGACGAGGAGCAACAGAGCAGATAACGTGTAATGTTTCCTGCTTGCCCAGGCTCCTTCATCTCTATGTGCTGTTATGACAGTTATGATAGAAACACTACTAATGCAGCTACAAAAATGAGCTGCCACCACACCAACAGAAGTAACAATGGATATCACAGAAGAACTACCGAAACAAGCTGTCATGTCAATCTGCTTCCTTTGCAAGGTCATCCTTGTCCATCTCCATCAAGCCATACTAAGTTCACTTCGTTCTGGATGCCATTGGCTTACCCTCTTCTCCTACACTGTTCATGTAGTCTTATTAGACCAAGCACATCCTTCCAAATTATATGTGGCCACAGCTCTTCATCTGCCTGCACACCTGGATGTTTATTAGCAAGACATGTTTCCCAGTGGAGTTGGGGCATCATCCAAGATATGCTTGGATCCAAGAGTGTTGAACATTTACGTGATAATTTAGTGCCAGTGGTGGACCACGAGTTGAGAACCACTGAACTAGACACTACATCACAGTTACCTACAATGTGTTTCAGGGCCCGTGTCCCATAATGTTTTGCAATTATATTTCAATGTAATCGTTGTATCGGTTTGGTAATTTGGCATAGCGTACAACATACTTCAATGTAGTGCAATGTTAAATGTTGTTAAGTATGGCGTTTACTCTTGATTCTGATGGCATACTCAAGCATTGCCAACCATAGCCAAGAACACCCACTACTCCCTCCAGTAGGAATGGTAGAAACGAAGGTGGTTGCAGAGTATGTAGATTACTGTTGTTACCCTTAATGACGATACCATACTCTTATTACACTCATCATTTATCTGATGATAGTGTGATTATATTTAGCCTACTGTGTAGTGTACATAAGTGCATAATGATTTTTACACACACTTAGGAGACTTTAAATGCTAAGAATAAACGCCTTCATTAAAATATTTTCCATTGCACTACATACACAAAATTAGGATAAGGCGTGTTGTACACTGCCAAAGTACTAAAACGATGAGTCATGGACCCTGAAACCCATAGTACATGTGTACATTAGTATTGTGTATATGACAGAGATTGTATATTGTGCACTATTCATATAAACTTGTGAGTGTATTTGTACTGTATCTACTTGTTGCTCCCTTAGTACAAACTATTGATTATTGTATATATTTATAATATTTATCATATATACTATTTTTTATGCCTTATTAGATATACTTAAAAAAAAAAAAAAGTTTACATTAATGTTGGATTGAAACAGATGTGGCCTTCTGGCTCCACCCTTGTTTGAGCGGTGTGCATGGAGGAGAGTGTCTTAGCATCTCAGGGAAAATGTTCTCCCTATATTGAGTACAATTTTGTATATGAAATCTGGACTTACTTGGTTTTGAAGACCATAATAAATTTATTGATATAATTTTTCACTGATCTATTTACCCCCAATATTTACATGTATATTGTGTTTGTTTACACATTTGTCTGTGACCAATGGTTTCAATATGACCAGAAAAAGGAATACTGTGCACAAGAAATTTTGATGACTAGAACCAGACAAGATAAAATATGGATAATCATAGAAATGTGGTTTACGATGAAAAAGAACTTCAACAGAAAGAATACCGCTACTAGTGTTGTTGAAAATGGGATGACAAATGTCTTGTACTGATGAGTAAGATGAAAAAATACAGAATGAAAGTAAGTTTCAGATATGAAATTAATTACACATACAATTTGAAGTGCAATCCTTAGAAATAATATCAATGGTAGTATAACCTGTTATGGTATTGAAGGTTAAAGCTAACCTCCTTTACACCACCCAGGCCATGGCTTTCCTTAGGAACTCGGGGCTGCTCTGACAGACAGCTTGAGGAGCTTCAACAACAACAACACCACCCATTTTAGAATGTTGCACCCTATTTCTTGTCTGTCTCAGAAGTATATGTTAGTGTTTGTAGGATCATTTTATTTATCAGCCCATTTCCACATCCATGCTCACTCATCTACCATTCATGATTCTCCCCAATGATCGTAAGAATGTCAACTTCGCACAGCTCTCTTATTTCCCCATCCTTGCTCCCATTCTAACAATACTGTTCCGAGATGTTTAAAGTACTTCCTCCATCCTCTTACCACCCAAAACTATCTCGCACCCTGTCCCATTTGACACTCGCCCCCAGTAGGTTGTTACTAAGACATTTATTACTATATCAGTTACTATATCAGTTTTTGATCTCTAAAATACAATCACCTTACTTTAAAGTCTCCTACTCTCCCTGTGCAAACACTCCCATCTCCCTCGGTCAAGCCCACACATTTCTAGCCCATCAGTACAGTACTCTTCCACCTTGTTACCCATATGACTCATTGATTCCCATCCTCCAGGCGAGTCTCAACGGTGATGATTCCAACATCTCCATGGATGAAGCGTATTCCACCGCTGCCGTCCCGAACCTTGCACCAGAGATAAATGGCAACCAGGTTAGAGCATCCTTCATTTAGTTTTTGTTCTATTATTATTAATTTTTAAAGTAGAAGGTGTCCCGGATGGGGGTATTGCCCTCAAAGATGTGGGCAATGCTTTAAGTGTTTAAGTGCCCTTTTGGAACAGAGCCAGTCCCTCTCCTCCTTTCTTTTTCTTTGTGCTTTCAATCCATTACAGTATTTTCCACAGGGTCAAGACTATTTATAATTTTATTTTAATCCTTGGTACATTTCCTGTCCAGAATGCCATTGTATAACAAAGGCTTACTGTACTCTATCTGATTTTACCATTTGAGTTTTGATGTCACTTATATTTTGGCGAAATACAGAATATTTTGTTGTTCCAGTCAATAACTAAGAAACCGGTTTGTTAACAGGTACACCCGGCAGCATAAATTCTCATCTATTTCATGTATATAGTAATGCAATTATGACCAGATAGATGCATTCTGAATCAGTTTCTATTCTAACAACATATATAAATTACCATATGAGAAGTATATAAGTCATCTCTGCATTCAAATTGTGTTACAACATCACTATAGCTCATACATATACTTTAGGAAATGAAGCGAACTTGTGCTGCTGACTGTACACTGATTTTCCTAGGGCCATTTTGATGTTCTTAGCATGTAATAACTTACCAGAAAACTGGAGATAAGTTTACACAACATAATTAATATTATAATATAGAGTAAGAACTGCATTGTCATCCTGAATGGAGGATTTGTAAGAGTACAGGTTATTTTATGCAATTGAGGAAAATCCCACAGACACTTGGAAGGTAAATTGTTACATGAAATCGTCTTAACTACAGTCTTATTTGCAGCAATCCCTACCACTGTCCAGCTGAGGGTAACATGGAGTGAGAATATCTGTAAGTTGAATTCATCCCTTTTACTGAAATGAATTAACTGCCTGCTGCTGTTGCTGCTGTTTTTCAGGGTTGTTCGAGTATCTGTCTGCTTGCTGCTTGCTGCTTTGTATCTTTTGTGTTAACATGTCTGCCAACCAACTATGTTTGTTGCATGTGAATCACTACCAGACACCATTTTCCGAGTGAAAAAATAACACATTTAGAACACTGTATGATAGACAACCTATGCTACACTCCCATAAATTTATTATCTGGTTCCGTGTTCTGTGGTATGTGCATAAATTTGTGGACGCCTTGTTTCATACAGCACCGTAATACTTGTATGATTTAATGGCTTTGAGTTGGAAAATAAAGAATTTATAATTGTGGGCAGTAATAATGCTGGGTCATTTGTGATTTGTAATGTTAAGAATGACTCATGAACGTCACAATATTTTGCACTTGTCATTACAGCATTTATGTAAAATTTTCTTAAATGCTTATTTTGTTCATCTTTTTATACATATGGTAGCCTACAGTACTTAGAATTGTACATTATACTTCTTTTACAGACTTCCCTTGGCCTGTATACCCTATAGCCTGCTTTTATGTAATGTTACTTCCTGTGTAATTTATTGTGTGATTGTTGCAACATTGGATTATTTTGATGGCCCCTGCTTCAGCTACATCCTGACTACTACAGCACTGGTGATAGCAAAGGTGATGGTAGTTGTGCTGTTGGCAGGGATACAAGAGCAATGTGCAAGATGGTTATAACTCCAGTCACCTCCTCCCCTCCTGCCTTATCCTGCATCCCCCATGTACACATTGATAGTTCACTAATAGATGAGTTTGAGGACTCACCCCACACTCATTTTCCGTCTCCACCTCCAGGCCATCCCCTCCATCTTCAGACAATTCATATACATATGCCCCAGATGTGTCCCTTCCCACAACCCCAACACCAATTCCCAGCTCCTTTCCCCTACTTTCCCTGCCTAGTTGATGGGCATCATGCAACCATTTACCCAGAGCAACCTCCCCAGCCACCACAAATGTACCACCATTCACCAAGTTTACATCATCCTGATTTGACCAGTGTAAGTAATGAGCACTTTCATTCACCTCACTTTTCAATGCAGCAGTATAGAGACACCTGCATTCCTCCAGATGGGGTTCATCACTCAGGCCCTTGTATCAAACACCCAGGCCATGATACCAGGGAAGCTCCCACACCTCCTCCTCCTCCTCACCAAGTGACTAGGCCTATGGGACCAAGCCCCCTTTATCCTCACCTTCATGATCATAATTTCCCACCTCATTTCATGCACCCTTTGCCTCATCCCTCCAACTCTTATCACATCTCATTCCCCCCACCACCCATGCACCACCCATCTCCTAGCCATGTCATGTCTCCTGGCCCCTTTGCCTTTTCCCCTACACACTCTCCAACAGGTCAGCCAAGCCCTCTCCCACATCAGTGTTTTAGTTCACCTCAGTGTTCTGGGCCTCGTCCCTCACTAATTCCTCACAGTTCTGGCTCGTCTCCTCACCCTGGTATTCATTCACACCACCATAAATTATCACATCGCCATCTCAGTCCCATGACTCGCCACTCGAGTCCCTCCCGACATCCAAGTTCTACTCCCCAACACCTGAGTCCCTCAACCCGTCACCCAAGTCCCTCTCCCCGACACCCAAGTCCTTCAGCCCGACACCATAGTCCCATGCCTCGGCACCCTAGTCCCTTGTCAAGACACCCTAGTCCATCACCCCGACACCCAAGTCTTTCACCCAGACACCCTAGTCCCTCATCCCGACACCCAAGTCCTACCTCATCCCCTCGTTACAATAACCATCACAAGCACCACAGCCACTACAGCCCATACCAGCATAGCATCACCTCCGGCGCTCATGTCTCCTTCTCTAGAGCATTGAGACCACCACCTCTGGTTCTGGCCAGGCAGGTCTGTCACAGTCGGCAGTAGATAGGGGCACAAATTCAAGTGGTACCAAACTAACACATTTTCTTTCATCCTTCAGTTAAGCTAAGACTTCCTTTGTTGTCGAGCTTATGGCGAGGGAGGTAAGCCTCCCTCCAAACTAAATATAACAGGGGGAGCCAATATATGAAGGACAAAGAAAAAAATATCAGTGTAATAGACAACTCGCACTGTATATATAGGGGATTAGTGGTGCTGGGGTATTGAAGGGAAGTTTGGGTTTGTCTGGATTTTATAGATTTGTCTGGTAGGGAGCTCTTTATCCTCTCATGATTTGAAGACACTTAAAGTTTATGGGTAAGTTTCAGAAAATATTTTTCATTATCAATGTGGTGATACAGATTGATGCTTAGAATATTTTGGCAAAGGGCAAAAGCATTTTTATAAATGTATATGTGTGTGTGACTGAAAGAATGAGTGAGAAGGATGAACAGTGACCAAAAAATAGTAAAGGGAGAGAGATTGTTAGAAAGAGGCTTACTGACTTGCAGGTAGGCAGATGATAACCAGACAGATTCTCAGAGACAAACAGACAGACAGTGATACATTAGACTTGAAGAAATACCTTGATATTAGTATCGTTATTATTAAGATTAATTTTGAAATGTTTATATTATTTTACTCCTAAAATGATTTAGCAAGTCAGTGATCAGTTGTTACATAATGATAAAGGTAATGAGCAACTAGGCTTTATAAATTAATGTTGTATTGTACTGGTTGCCCATCAGTTAATGGTGTGATGATAATGTGTTACAATACACTGAATTAGCACTTCACAAGGTGAAATGTAGTGGTAATTGATATTAGATTGTCAAGCATGCTTTATCTTTTTATTCTCCAGTATTAATTTCCATTCTTTATTAGAATCAATAGAGGTATATTAGCTAGACTAGATTATTTTCAATACCATGCATGTTAGGGCCACATGCAGGGAATATTATAGTTTAGGCTAAGCCATCGTACCATTTGTTGTACTTGTTCAGTTCATTGCTTTTCCTGCATGTATCCTAGATTGCCATCAGGCTTACTGTGTATCGTACCAGTTAAGCATACTGTGCCAGTAGTTTTCCATGCATGTGATATGATTTCTGTGCATTTAAATGGACTGTCACACAAGTTACAACAATCTATATGAGTTAACTGCCTCCATGTCTGTACAGTACGGAGGAAAGTGTAGAGTACTGGTAGCAATTTCCTTCGTGAAGTATAAGGAAGTCATGTATAATATGACATGGTATATTATATTTTGAAGTTTGTTGTTTACATTTTGTATGAGCCCCTTTCCAATCTCAACATGCAACACTTGTGATCAAGCATACAAACTTTTGGGGTTGTGGGATTGGCATTTACCCTTCTGTAGTATTATGTGACTCCACAATTTGTTTGTTTGTGTACTGATATTTACAATGTATTTTCTTAACTAATGTTTATGATTTTAGTAGTTTGGATTACACTGCACTAGTTATATTATATGTACAGTCGGCAAAAAAAGTTTCGTTACCACCCCCTACATTAATTTAAACATCAGTAAGTGCTGTAGGATTGGTACTCCGCCGACTGGGCAGCTGTGCCTCGTGTCATCCGGGACGGCTATTGTCTTTGCCCAGGCTGATAATATGCAGACTGTGGCAGTGACAACTTTTTTATATAAAAAATTTAACTGGTTATAAATTAAATTTTGAGTGTTCAAGAACTACTATTTAACTATTCATTATTAAACATAAGGAAATACGTTTGAGTATTTTAGAACAAGAATAACTGTAAATTGCCCAGAGAAAATAGCACTGGCTGAAAGAACGTCATTCCTACTTCCCTGCCCATTAGACACTGAAGGGCACGGAGGTATATAAGACACTCGCGTCACGCCTGACTTGCCTGTTAGGCCTACCAACATTACATCACACTGTTAAAAGGATGGTAATGAAACTTTTTTTGCCGACTGCACTTTTGAGTTATATATTAGCAAATGTATAGGATTTCCTCTACTTCATTATTAAAAATAATTTCAAGAATTAACCACACCTTTGAAGTCTAAACTTGGTCCCTTCACATTTCCATTCCCTGCTGCAGAGACTGTCCAGTGTGGAGCTGCCAGATGTCCTCACCCCAGATACGCCCCAGCTGTCACAGACCCACCACACCTTTCCCATCAACTTGAATGTTAAGTGACGCTGGGATGGAAGGTGAAACGAAAATAGAAGACGTTAAAGTGAGGAGAGTTGAGACGGGGGAAGGGAGGTGACAACAGTAGAATGTTAGATCGTTGGGGCAGGCAGACCCGTGAGTGCGGTGACTCTGTGAGGGTGATTATAGCAGGAACTCCATATAGTACCAAAGTTGGCTGAATGAAGATTTTTGTGAGCAGTGAGGTGTGAGGTTGTGAGCCATAGCTACCTCATGTGTTACTCAATGAGTGTGGCGGTACGTTGGAGCCAGAAATTGCTACAAACACTTCAGCATACTGCTGGATTCCTGTGTGTCCAGTCTTAGAAACATTGGTATTTCCAGTGTTCAGTTGAATAACTAAATAGTAAATATATATTAATGCAGTATACTGTATATACCGATTTATGTGTTAATGTTGGAGTAAAGTGTCTCAGGTATACTGATACAGCATTTTTTTATATTGAAAATGAAAGGGTAACATTGATATGAATAGAAATAAATTCCATGATAATGAGACAATGCTCAGTTGTGGAAATATTAAATTACAACAAAAGGAACATATGTGTTGAATGTTAGTAAATTAATAGAAAGTTGTCTTCTGGAAATTGGAGGCAATGTGGAAACTGTCAAGTAATATGAACTCAAACTTGAGAACATTTATCTTCGTCTCTAATGTTATGCTGTGGCAATACTGGAGTGAGAGTTGTTTTCACAGCTCAAGAGTACCGTATAATTCCATTAGTGTCAAAGCAGTGCAGTTTGGTGCTGGGGAGTGTTTGTCGCCAACTTTGTTCTAGGAGAAGTCTGGGTACACTTCGAGACCATAAAAGTACAGAGACGGGTCACTTTCATCATTTTGGTATCTTTACTACAATTTACTGCACATACTACCATATCCAACAGTGTAATGTAGGGATACATTTAAAATTTGTCTGGAAAACATAATGTTACCAGTGTTACTGAAACCCATAATAGAATATCACTACATCATATTGTTGGTAATGTTGAAGTGTGCAGTGTATCAAAATGTTGCAGTAACTTGTCTTGTATTTCTTCTGGGTCTCAAGGTACAGTACAGTGTGTGTGTGTTTGTTGCAGGCGGTGCTGTGCGTCCCTAGTCGTGGAAGACTGTAGAGAGGGAGCAGTATATCCTGCTTTGGATGACCAGAGGTGTTGCTTTTGGTCCCACTCTCTTACATCCATATTGGAAAACTCCAATTCCTCATTCATAATCAACTGAGTTTTTCAAGAATAGTTAGCCTGTAGATTAGCTCAGTGTAATAAAAGCACCCTAAACACATACCAGGGGCTCAAAGGAGTGTCAGTGGAGGCCTAGGGATTGCATGAGTCTTATTCATTCCGCTAGTATTATGGCATAAATTGTAGTTATATCATTTTCACTATGATAAGACATGAAAAAAGTACAATATTATTTTTATTTGAGGTTAAATTGAAGGTGTCAAGTCTGGAACTTGTATGGTTTTATTTTTGTGTGTGTTTAGTTACTTTTGTTACACGATCATTGTCGAGGATTCATAATGTTAGATTTCATTTTGTATTTTATAATTTATTGACCAGAAGTTTGGTATAATAGGATGAATAGCAAGACTTTTCCTTGGCAGCATAAGAATAATTTTGTGGGACAATCAGTGGTAGCAGATCTATATTTTCTTTTTGCATCATTTGTTACTATGGATATTATGAACAGATGGAATATTCTTCCTTACAAATATTTTGAGTAACAATGATAATGTTCGCTGCTGACCGTACCAGAGTGAGTTGTGGCACAGGGTTTATGCAAGTATAATGTAGCTGCTATCACGTTCCACAATTTCTGTCCCCTCCAAGTAGCTTCAAACTATCTGGCATAATACTGAACAAACACCAAAAATAATGGTATGATTGTTGGCAAGTCAGGTAATTTGGGTTATATCAATGAGGCCTGTACAGAAGCTTTGGAATGTGACTGTACAGATTATTGTACTTGATTTTATGGTTTTGAGTGGCAATGATGAATCAACAGCAGTGTTTTATATTTAAATCTGGAAACCTGAAATGATTCTGAGGTGTTATCTAACTGTTTTAACACATGGTTTGTACCCTGGCCTTTTTGATAATCTGAGGTGTCCAATGCCAGACTGAATTACTGCTAGCAGTTGTTACAACTAAGATTGTTGTAACTAGGTCAGTGTTGTGTTAGGCTATTCGGAACTTCAACAAAGCCCACTGAATAGCATTAGAGGTATGCAGTTGGCGTTAATTACTTGCGCAGCCTCAGAAAACATTCTAGGAGTAGTAGGTTGTGTTATCTGGATGTGATTATTCTCCCAAATTTCTCTGCAAGCATATGGCATGATTGTCGTGATGACAATATCCTTGCAGTATATAATTGTCAGGTCATCAGCAAGCCCATGCACTAGCTACTTAATTTGATAGGTGTGTATGAAACAGGGAGAGTTGATTCCAAGTGTTCAATGCCATATTTATGATCAGTGTCATCATATGTCCAGAGCATCTTAACAAAAAAGCAGTACAGTAGTAGCATTTTATTTTCTTGAAGTGTTAAGATTTAGTGATTCACTATTTTCCAGTGAACATCATTGAGTCCTTGCTTTCAAACATGGATGGTCATGGCTGTGAATCTGTGTTTTGTTTCTTTCCTGTTACTCTGCCTTTTCTCATAATATCTACTACCGTACAGTATATGGTTCATTCATCAATCCTATGTTATTAAGGGTCACCGCCTTCCCACTCAACCATCTTCCACTCTTGGAATGTCCAGTGCCAATAAAAAATATTTGAATATTGAAAAAATGTCTTAAACAGATTATCCTGCCAGAAAGAAATTTCACTTCTGTTTGTAGTAATCCCAATTTGATTTCCAATATGCCAGACTATAATGTTACAGCATGCCATGACACTGTTCTTAATTATGGCAATACTTCATGAGTGTGTTCTAGAGCACCAGATTATTTATTTTTTCAATAATGTCTGCTAGATTCATATTTGTAATAGGTTCTTATATGAGTGTTTATGGTATCAATACTTGACCTAGCTGTAAAGAGATTGCTCAAAACAGTGCTTGCTGGTTTCCATCAATTGTATACAATGGTAGTACATACAGTATATCTTATCCATAATGTGAATGAATGTGTGTGTGTGTATGTCTGATCATTGCATTTATTGCCCTCAAAACCATCTTGGACCAAAACTTTCAAGTGTATCTTGAGTAAAATCCTAAATAATATTAGCTTGCCCTGCTGAGTGTATCATTCAGCGTAATGTTGAAGGAAGTAAACTAAACCAACACAACTCATGATTTAAAGACTGCTTCAAGTCCCAGATTCTTTTAGATAAATTAATATATGGATCATATGAGAAATTTTTTGTACTGCCACCACCTCTCTTGAAATATACATGCCAACAATATTCTGCCTTTTGCAGCAAACAGCAAGTAAGCTGCATTCTGTTGTAGGGTTTTCAATATAAGGTATAAAAAGTAACTGTCAACACTTGCTGTGCCAGTGATTCTACCATACACAATAATTAGTAGAGCGATGGCCTGCAGTTTATTGGTTGTAGCTAGAGCTGTAAGAGACTATGTGTAGGTTGCAGGGATTTATCTTATTTTCACTGCATATGGCTTGAAATATGCCACTGTTTGCCTTGTTTGTAATGGATGGTATGATGACCCTGGTTGTGAGAGCTTGGTCATTGCTGGGTATGATCTTGGGGAGCATCACTACAATACTTGAACACTACCCCTTGTTGATCCTTAACATCATGGGGAAGAGCACAGTAGCCTTGATATCCACCTGTTCTTATATAGAGTTACTTTTATGAATTTAGCAGCTTTTTTTGTGACCGATACTGGAAATTTCTGATGTTAGTGAGTACTGTTAGGAGTATATAAATTAACAATGATAGCTTGTGTGCACAAAAACTTTCCATCACTTAGCATCCTGTATCCCCCAAAAAAACATCTTACAAACAATGGATGTTGACAATATCGGCCAAAGAAAAAATATGCTGAATAGGCATCAGCAGGCACAGTTGAGCTGACGTCCCCTGGTACTGTCTAGCACTGTATTGCCATTATTTTCTCCATGAATATAGCATCTAGGAACAGTAAGTTTAGGTTTGGAAATGCTTTTGAGAGAGGAATGCAATTGGTAGTTGGGAGACATTGTATGCAGTGCAGAACCATAATGGTAGGATGGTACAGTAATAGTCATGGTGATGATGTTGAGCAGTATGGTGGCTGGTTTTCATATCTAGGGAGCCAGCCACTGTACTAGTTGGCATCATTGCTTTGCTCATGATTTTTCTTGGCTGTTGCCTGCAGAATCATGAGGCAATGTTCTCGCTTAATATTTGTACAGTACATATAGTTGGTGTAGATTGGCAGTGCTAGATATAGTTTTTGCATGTCAGGGTTGGAAAAATTGAATTAATGTAACCAGTCTGTCCCTTTATATAATGTTTACTGTGTTATTTACACCTAAAGTAATGAATACTGAGATCTCCCACTTGTATTTGTTGCAGTGTGACCAATACAGTGAATTGATGATAATAAAGGACACCTTACTTTAAGGGGACTGCACTGCCAGCAAAATTGGTGACCACCAATTCCTCCAAACAAGTCCATAAAACAAACTCACTCATTATAGATATTGTTTTCTCGGTACCTATTGGAGGAATTGTTTACAAACGGTTTGCTGATATTATCTTGCCCCTACTTTCTGCAAGTCCATCCTGTTTGTGCAGAACTTCATGGTTTGTGACTGGCTACATGGGAGTCAGGACTGCTGTACCTGCTGTAAATTTATTGTGGATAATGTATATTCAATGCAGTATTAATTTTATGTTTTCTCTATACCAAAAAGTAAAAAACAAAAAACAAAAAAAATAACAAAAAAACGATTCATCTATAATAAATCAGCTGATGCTTGCTTGACTCAGCAAGTAAGAAACTGGCAAAAAATGATAGGGGAAAAATATAACTATACTGTACTATTACTTTATATGTGTACAGTATATGTAAAGTATGCTTGTATATTTTTTACTCGTCCAGTTTGTGCAATTTGACTGTTTCCGTGTGTGTTCAGAGAAACGACGCACTCCAGTAGCTGCACCTGTACTGCCGAAAACAATGCCATCAGCCAGCCCTGGTGGGTGGCGTTGACATGTATATAAAGCCTTAACCCTGTGAGTGCCAGTGGATACTCCTCATTTGAATGCAGTACAACCTCCTGTAGTTACTTATTACATATTTGTTGACACTGCTAAGAAAAATGTCAGTCAAGGTAATTTTTTACTCTTAGTATATGAAGTTGTACTGGTACTCTGGGACAATAAAATGGTTTGGAGTTAGATTGCAGTAAGAGAAAATGACACCGGTGCTCAAAGGGTTAAGTGAGGTACTGCCACAGGGACCCATATCTGTTAGCAAGCGAGAGATGTAGCGTGTACCGTGCGAGTCTGTTTTATACCTAACATGATGTAATAGCCAACGATGGCAGATGCGTTTATTTTTCAGGAAGTATGAAACAGGTATGGTGAGAAAAACTACAAAAAATGAATTTGTAAAATATAAAAAGGATAAAAAAGAAGATAAAACACCAATAGATTTGTTTTATTTTTCTTGTATGGTGTAATAATTATTTGGGTGATTATGGCCTAAAGCTACATGTTGTGCTGTTAATAGTCTAGGTGCTAAGATATCTTATTTAATGTTGTATAATTTCTACACACTTTCCCTTGAACCTGCTTAGCAAATACTGTATTGGTATGTCGTGTTGACAAACTATTAATTTAAGAACAGCAAGGCTTTGCAGATTCTAGAGTGCCAGTGCAGATGAAAGGAAAAATATGTTATTTTTTAATTGCTGACTTTGCTCTTTGGTTATATTTACAAAATTACTTGAAATCAATCAGGTTTGCCGACTTATCCGTGCAAGAAAAGCATATTGCCTTTGTAATCTTGTGCTTGTATATCTCGATAACACTTGTTAACCGTAGGTCAAGCTTTTTGATTAACAGTTAAGTGTAGCTCAGAGTTTCTCATGTGCTTGGCAGAGCTGGGGAATTGGGCTGCCATGTGATGATAACTTTGTTGTATATATATATATATATATATTATTCAGCTTTTCAGAGTTGGAGCTGAGGGAGGCTGGTGGTGGGAGAGGTTACCTACGGTACTACTTGTTTCCCTTGTGTTGATTCTTTTCCCTGTCTTCTATACATTGCTTCACATTTTTTTATACCTACTTTCTTTGTTTGGGGTCTTATTTTGCTTGCTATGTATTGCTTTCCTACTCTCTTGTTTGTTTTCCTTTTCCTAACCTAGTCTTACTTTTGCTATCCATTCATTATTTTCTATTTAGGCCCCTACTGTTCACCTGTTTAGTTCTCATTAGTCATTCCATAGTTCCACTTTTATCACCAGACCAGACTTTATTTGCTGACTTAATCAATAATAAGTTTTTAAGTGCCAAGTTTTGTCATCTCAGTGCTTGGAGTGCATGTCAAATTAATTTTTGGTGAAAGAGAAGTGTATGTCTATGTTGTAGGTGGAGGGGAACATTAATATAATTGTTGGTGTGAGTAGAAGGTATGGCAGGAGTGTAGGCCAAGGGTATAGGTGGGGAAGTAGGCCAGAAGAGTGAATGAATGAGTGTCTTGATGAAAGGAAGGAAATAATGTAGTGTGTACCAAGGGTGGGGAAGGAAAAGTAAATTTGTAAGTGTTGATTATCAAAGGAGTATTGAGAGAGCGGCCGGAAGTGATTAGTGTGTTAATTAAATGCAAGGTGGAAGGAAGGAGTGTGTGTTGTTTACTGCCTGGCTTTGTGTGTTTGTATAGCACTAAGGTGTAAAAGCATGGCCATTCATATTGGACTATTTGTGTTGATACCTTAATTAAAAGTTATCAGATAGAGGATTTCAGCGTTTTAGCATACTGTACATTTATTTCCATTTTAGACATCCCATTTTTTTTTTTATCATATATTGCCTTCATTCAGCTTAAGTTATTTTCCATAAACATGCATATTCCCTTACAGAATATATGTAGTGGAATTTTCTCCAATAAATTTCATAGCATTTAATGGGTTGTTTAACTTTAATCCACCGTAATCCCTTGGGTAGAGCAATTTCACAACTGTAACCTGAACTTTAATATGTATAAAGATAGATGGTTTAGGGAGTAATGTCTTATGTGTCAACTGAAGGACCAGTGATTCCCACAAACTACGCCACATTTGTTTTCTACAACATAATGAGAGAGGAGAGGACTAAAGGCTGGAAGACTGCTTATTGCCTTCACCAGTGAAAGATTTGTAGTAAATGCATGTGGGATTGCTCCAATGACCTGGGTCGGGCTTTTCCATAGATCCTCAAAGAATGTACGTTATGTTGTTGGTAGGTGTGGGTGTGTGCAGTGAAGTCTTCCATAATATACTTAATAGTGTGAGGTGAGATATTGCATCCTGGATAGATATACGCGGTGGTTTCATGCAACCTCTTTTGGTAGGTCAGAAGGGGGGGGGGGGGGGGTAGGCGGAGGATGGTGTCCCACCGCACAGGTGTAGGTAGACTATCTCGGCCAAGGGAAGTCTCTAAAGGATGAATATCAGGTCACAGGTAGCCAGTCAGGGTGGCCGTTCATGCAGCTGAGTGTTGTTCACTATTGAGTGGATGGAGTTGTGGGTGATTTGAGTATGGGTGTACAATAATTCTGTAAGCTGTTTATACGAGAACGATGATAATATTTAATATTTGAGTGTAGTAGTGAGTGTTGACGGCTGGGTGTTGTTTTGATGTTCCTTTTCACGTGTGTGTTCTGCCATGTAGATAATCGGGGTGGTATTATGAAGCGGTTCTTTGAGGAATACAGGGGACGTTAAAAAAATAACAGATCTATTGGTCCTTTCGAAAGAAAAAGGTTTTCCATCTCAGTTCGTATTAGGCTACGCAAAAGCTAGCTTATTACGCTTAGTCCTCGAAGAAGTAGTTTAATTTTCGCTTCTCCAAACTTCTGAGTGGCTTCTGCTTACTTGTTATTCTCAAACAAAATACATTAGTCTGTGCTGTTTTTTTCTTATTAATTATTTTTTTTTGTAATAATTAACTTTATTTTTTTTATTATTATTATTTTTTTTTCATATTTTTTTTTTCGTCGTCGTCGTCGCCACGGTATATACATATATATATTTTAATATATATTGAGTTTACACACACATGCAAAATACTTGGCATAATATACAACACATCCATGACATTCAAATCACATATCATGGCCATCAAAAACAAATGCATGCAAAAATGTAAAGCCCTCAGATCACTTGCCAGCTCAATATTTGTAGTATTTTCTTTTAATTAATCAAGCTGTGATGGTGTCCTTGTGGGGGGGAGGAGGGAAGGGTGACGAGAGGATGGGATAGGAAGGAATGGTAGGGTAGGGCAGGAGAGGGGAAGACTGGGAGGGAGGTAAGGGGATAGGTGTGAGGGGGAGGGAGGTGAGGGGCTGGTAGTGGTGTCTGGTAATTGGTAGTCCATTTAAGGTTCTCCTACATTTCCCCGCTCGACCTGCTGCCCTGCCTCCTTCCTTCCCTTGGCTGGCTTCCGGCCCTAACTTGTGATATGTAGCCTATGCAAGTACTCTCTCTCTCTCTCTCTCTCTCTCTCTCTCTCTCTCTCTCATTACCGACGCAAGACACACGCCTGCCCGTTATACCAAGTTGTGATCAAACTGTATTGCCCCAGATGTCCCCTGTCCTGGCTACTCACTGTGTCCTTCCCTTCCTCAATACTCAACTCACGAACTGTTAAAGGATCACTTACATACATACTAGCTCTGCTGAATGTGTTGTGAGTTCATTTGTTTATATGCCCGTGTAATGATTAAGATGTGTGTGTATGTATGTGTGTGTGTTTAAGTGACATAAATACAAATGTGTGTGTGTGTGGTGAACTCTCTTAATGTATGTAGGCTATACGTGCTACCGTGTATCGTGTGCTGGTTGGTGGTTGCCTATAGTGTGGGTGCCTCTCTATGAGATATTTGTGCTAATGTGGGCGTAGGCGAAAAGGTTATGCCATGGGAGTGTAAGGACGGGCGTGATGAACAAGGTGTAGGGGCGTGGTGAGTGCCGTTTTAATGGATGTTATGGCTGAAGGTGAATTGGGTTATAGGTTAGGTGATATTAAATTGTGTTGGTAGTAAGTAGTGGGTACAGGTGGGTATTGTGTTATTTGGGTACTGATGGGGTACTGTGTTATTTGGGTACTGGTAAATATTACACTGTGTCTAATTAAAGAGTCGTATCATACAAAGTTGTGCCACGCCATGGATAGGATACAGGAGGCAAGAGAGTAAGTAACACTGGAGGAGAAGGCGGAAGGAAGGTAGAAGATAACCATTTGGGGCTGTGGTTATGAAGTCTTCCTTACTGTGCGATAGAGACGATCCAGTGTTGGAGAAGACAATAGACTTTTTCTTGTTTTCTGTTGAATCATTTCCATCTTGAAACAGTTGTTTTTAGTATATTATAACAAAATTATGATTAATATTTGGTCATTGAATTTTGTGATGTGATGTATAGTTCATAAATTTCACTTTTCCATTAAGACTTGCTGGGTTTACAACTGTAGGCCTATGTGTATGTATAGTTCGGGGCGAACGTAAACTACCATATTCCTGCTGATATATCCACATACAGTACCAGTAAATGGTTAAATATCTCATACAGTAATGTGAGTGGGCTAACCCAAAAAGTTATCAGTGTGGAGCACAAATAGGGGCAGGGATTGTGGGCAGATGTGGGGCGGGCTGTCAGTGTGGGGCAGGGGCAGGGGCAGGGAGGGAGTGTGGGCAGGTGTGAGGCAGGTTGGCAGTGTGGGGCAGGGGCAGGGAGTGTGGGCAGGTGTGAGGCGGGCTGGCAGTGTGGGGACAGGGGCAGGGGCAGGGAGGGAGTGTGGGCAGGTGTGAGGCGGTCTGGCAGTGTGGTGTGTGCTGCTGCCCCAGTCACTAGCTGCGCCCAACATAGTACATCCCACATGCTAGGCTACCCCTGCTCCCTCCCGCCCCGCCCCGCCCCGTGCCACTCACAACCAACCAGCCCCGCCCCGCCCCGCTTCGCTGCTGCAGTGACTCTTGTGCTAATGGTGCTAACATACATACACCCTGACGTGCCGTGACGTTCTGGGCCGGATTAATATACAAAGTGCCATTGTGTGTGGTTATAAGTACAGTATCAAACACCAGTTTATAAAGTTTGGACTGAAGAACGTTTGTTGTGTACTGCATAGACTACTGGGTGTCTGAAGCAATTAACACACTAGAGGTCTACTGCCAGGGACGATTATCTTGTGAAATGGTTGTTGCCTGTACGCTGATAAACTACTGTACAGCAGGTTTGGTGTTACAGTGATAAAAACAATTAAATAGCCTAATCTTGTACACGAAAAACAATCGCGATAACTGTAGATAAATATAAAGTGGGGATTCTTTCGGTAATATCTTATGCGATGACAGAAACAAAATAAAATGCTTTGAGTAAACAGCATATATATTCGTTAAGTTGTATATGTATGGGTGTCGTCAAAGAAAAATGTGTGGCGGATAAAAAGTTGTAATTTGGTGCGGTCATTGAGTAAGAGTTTTTTTTTTTCTTACCAGCAAATACAGTTATGCAGAAAGCAAAAATAAGTTCTCTGCATGTACCGTTATCTGAATAAATTTGTGGTAAACGCCCTCAGTGAAAGATAAATATTTTTTAATTATCATGGAAGTTGACGAGAATCACATGTAGCCTATTATAGCTGGTATAGTTTTAAAATAGTGGTTATTTATTTATTTATTAATGGGTATTTATTAAAGTAGTGGTTATTTATTAATTAATGGGTATTTATTAATAGGATGACCTTTGTTTGGTGTTCAGAGATTCTTCACAAATAATAGGCTACTAGTGAAAAACGTATGGTTGGCAAATTAGTAACGTTACCCGTGTATAAACGATATTTTATTGAATGATACGAAATATAAATGGGAAAAAAAATGCAATAAACTCATGAATGAATAAATCCCGTTTGAAGAAAATGAATTTAACTCTCAGCAATTATACTCGTTCCCATCATGTTGCCAATAGAAAACATTGAGTGACTGTCGTGGTATTTATGATAATTGGTATATTCAGTGTTGCTCTAGTATATGTTTTATTAATGATAATTATTGTAAGTTGTTGTACTGTGACGTGACTTTAAATTACAGTTCGTACTATAGTATATATCAAATCAGCTGTTGTAGTGTAATACATTTTATGGATATTTGCAGACGACACATTGTTTACAGTATTAGTGGCTACATGCGTTAGAGGAATGAAGTGTATTTTGTTACATATATGTGTATACAGAGCAGTGGTAGCCTCAGTATGGTAGCAATGGTAGGAGAGCCGTCAGAGAGTGAGCCCTGCCTCTGCCTCTCCCTCAGGGTATACATTAGGCTACCCACTTACCAACCTTAAAGGACCCTGTGATCCTGTATGAAAATTGAAGGCTTCTGATTTCTCCTGACCATGCCACGAAACTGCATCCTTCCAAATAGGTTGGAGTTTCGTAGCAAAATTTGAAGGACTCATTTTTCTCCAATTTTCTGACTACATCCCAGGGTCCCTTAACACAACACCAACCACTACGCCAAGCCTCACCGTGTAGCCTAATGTACAAAAGTTAAAAAAAGTGCTGTAACATCTCATCAACCTGTTTGTCTTACTTTCTTCACAATGCCGTGTCCATCAGTTGTATATCTTGATTTCAAATACATACGCAGGGTTCATATGAGTTTGGTCAGTCCACACGGTCATAATATACATTCGTACGGTGTATGAAAAGGATTTGTTTGGCCGGTACGGTAAGTGAATGTTGACATGGATAGTGAGTGAAGTGATTTACCAACTCGATCGTATAATATTCTGTCTGCAAGATGGTGTAGGGTTGGGTATCTGTGTGGGAAGGTATGCGCAGTACAAACGTTTGCATGTTGACCGATACGTATAGCCTACTTTATTAAATACATTTTAGATAGTGACAATGGCCGTGGTTTAAGTTACTTTTATTCCGTAACAAGATCACCTCGTGGCAACAACCTTTAGTAATTTAGTAGACCGTCGGTATACAGATTTTAATTCATCATCGTTAGTGTTGTCGTTGTTGTTTTGTCTTCGTTAGTATTGTTTTTTTCATCATCATTAGTGTTGTTTCATATTTCCACGGGACACTCATTTGTCAATATGGTGAAGGGGAGAGTGATGATGAGACAGACGTGCAGCCTAACATTAAAATTTCTTCACTTTGCTTGCTTGCGTCCAGTGCCTTCTCAGGGATGATGACGTAAACTAGCAGGTGCTCATACTCAGGCACGCAAGCAAGCAAACAAACAAACAAGCAGCCAGCCCAGCCCAGCCCAGGCAACAAGAATTAAGAGTATATACTGTACTTAGAAATGCAAAGGAAATACAAAACAACCAAGGGACACGAAAGGACTGAAAAGAGAAACGAGCAGCTCACGTGAATTAAATTAAGTGTACAAGCCATGCAGGGAGATTGTTGTGGTATTGTTGTTGACTTTTTTCTTGTGAGTGAGAAAGGATACCAAGTGAAGTGAGTCAGTATAGAAGTAACCGGGAAGTGTGGAATTAACCCGTGCAAACCAATGATTGTTATGGCCGAGGAATGAAGACTGAATTAATGAGTGTTGAGTGGTAACCTGGTATACTGTATATTCAATGGACTGAAAGGGAAGCGTACCTATCTGTCTGCACTGTGATGTAACTACGGTAGAAATTAAGTAGAAAATAAATATGATGAGATAACTTATAAATGCTACCAATAATTGTCAAAGTGGAATATTTGTGAAGATTTGACAACAGTGTAAATTGAGAAAAGTGTCGCCAGGGATTGCATAGGATATTAAATTTTGTTCTGTGTTTGTTTAATCGTGTCTCGTATCATCACCTCGGCTATAAAGTATTAACACAAATAAATACCTCTGTCTTAGTAAAGTAGAGAGAAGGAAAAAAAAAAAAAACATAACTCAGGGATATAATAATCTTTGTATATATAAATAGTGAATCTGCCTCCACCGCAACTACTACTCAGGGAAGAAAAGAGTAAATAAGGAATTGTCGAGGAAGAAATACAATACAGGAAGGAAGAAGGGAAGAAGAAAGCACCTCCACTTCCACCTCAGAGCCTAGCGACGTAGTGAGTCTTGCAGCTCAGAATAACAAGGGAGGAAGGAAAGGAGGAGGAGAGGAAGAAAGTAAAGAGAGAGGAGAATAACATGAGAGGAAGGAAGGAGAATAACAAGAGAGGAAGGAAGGAAGGAATATAACAAGAGAGGAAGGAAAGAAGGAGAATAACAAGAGAGGAAGGAAAGAAGGAGAATAACAAGAGAGGAAGGAAAGAAGGAGAATAACAAAAGGAGTAAATAAGGAAGGAAAGAGAGGAGAATAAGAAGGAAGAAGGAAGGGAGGAGAGAAATGAGTGTGTGAAGGGGTGACCGAGGACAAGTCTTTAGGTCCAGCTGGTGCCTCTCTCTCTCTCTCTCTCTCTCTCTCTCTCTCTCTCTCTCTCTCTCTCTCTCTCTACCCAGGCACGCTCCAGCCATCCAGCCAGCCAGCCACGGTGAGTATTTATATAAGTTAAGTTCACTCCTAAGCTAACTAACATTATTTTAGAACCATGAGGCACAAGTGCTTTGGTATACCTTCATAAGACTTATTATTATTATTATTATTATTATTATTATTATTATTATTATTAAGCAGTGACTGACCTCTCTCTATTTGACGTTTCCCTCTGACTACGAACTGAAAAAACAAAACAAATCAATCATTGTAGGGAAGTTTCATTGCTTTCCAAATAATATGTTACTCCTTTTTTTTTATTATTATTATTAAACAACGACTGACCTCTGAGATTATTTGACGTTTCTCTTTGACTATGAACAGAAACCATCATCATCATTATTGTAGGGGAAGTTTAATTCATTGTATTGCAAAGGGTAGTAAAGGGTAGTAAAGGGTAGTAGTGGTTCAATGGGTAATAAGAGTCACAAGGCCAAGGGTAATAATGTAATAGGGGCCCTTAATGTCTCTAGTGGTGGCTGGCATTGGTTTGGTGGGCTACTGATCCAACCTCTGATTCAACCAAACTATGTCAAGGAAGGAATCAATGTATCACTATGGACGGGGAGGGATGTGTGTGTGTGTGTGTGTGTGTATATAGTGGATGAGGAGGGATGTGTGT
>JAWZYT010002086.1:0-10000 GCA_034508575.1 Petrolisthes manimaculis | reverse complement strand
ATCTGCTCAAAAATTCTTTACCATTTAGAACCTTAGGACACACGAAAGAAGATTTTTTAGATCACAGGAAAGAAGTGATCGTCTTTGATTAAAAAGTTGAAGCAATACGTCCTTCTCTTTTCTCTTTCTATATCTGATTTTCAAACAAGTTTCCTCCGTCTTCCAACTTGGTTTAGAACTTTATAGATCTACAGAAAAAGTTGAACCTGTCCGATACAATGAACTAATGGTTGGGGTTTCTCTCTCTCTCTCTCTCTCTCTCTCTCTCTCTCTCTCTCTCTCTCTCTCTCTCTCTCTCTCTCTCTCTCTCTCTCTCTCTCCCCCAAATCTAACCAGAGAACACGGAGCGAAGAATGAAGAAGGAATGAAAACAGTGGTGGTGTGATAGACCCTTGAGTGAGTGAGTGAGTGAGGTGCTAAGAGAGAAGGTGTGAAGGAGGTGTGTACTCGTGAGGTGAAAATGACCACGCCAAACACGACCTCCACTGTGTTGAGAAGAATGGCAGGCTGCTGGCGTGTGTGTGTGTGTGTGTCTGTGTGTGGGGGTGGGTGGATGTTGGAATGTTCTGTATATATATCGTGCATTAAAATTAGGTTGACAATACGTTTTTCTTTCATAAAAATTGATAATTAAAACGCTAGATTATGCGTTTCATACAGATACTGCATGTACTGTATGGTACTGTACAGCCATGGCTGATAGTGCTGGACCAGGATTCAAGGAGTGTTGGTGAGCAAGTGAACAGAGTTCGAACAAGTGAATTTTCCAAACCATTCTCAACGTTGAGAGAGGTTTAGAAGACTCACTTTTTCGAACTCTGTTCAGTTACTCTCCAACACTCCTTAGACCCTGGTCAAGCACTATCAGCCATGGCTGTACATAATCTGTATACATTGCTAAAATTACTTGCTTTACTATATTCTCTTATTATTTATATCTCGATAATTTTATAATATTTCTGTGAATTAATGAAATATGCAAGCGTCGCCAACTATTATTCACCTATTACTAATTTGAGATTGGTTTTATTCATTTAGGAAATGTGTAATAAGAGTCTCCTTCTTCCTCCGACAGATTTGGAACTTCCCTTCCCTCAACGGTAAGGAGTCCCACCTCATCCACCTGTGAGTACAACAACTAATGGCTGTGTGTGTGTGTGTGAGATGCCTTAATGACTCTGTAATAGTCTTAGTTATTGTTGTTATGGGACACGTTATGAATGTTATGTGATGTGGAGGGGAGGGGGGAAGGAAAGAAGAAGAGGGAGGGAGGGTAGTGGTTGGTTGTTGTTGTGGTTGTGGTTGTTGATATGTTTACTTATAAGTTAATCCTGGTTTGCTGTGTGGTATAGTAGTATTTAGTATAAAGCAGGCAAAGTAGTATTAGTTAGTATAAAGCAGGCAAAGTAGTAGTAGTTAGTAGTTAGCAGGTATAGTAGTAGTAGTTAGTATGTAGCAGGCATAATGATAAGTTAGTACCAATATGAGATAGTTACTTCAGCAGATGGAGTTATAAGAGTGAGCAGAAGCAGGAGACATTAGCAGTAGCAAGCAGAGGCAGTGTGGAGGTGGCATGGTTGGTAGGAACTGGTGGTAGATGTAGTAGGAAGGGCAGCAGGAGTAGGAGGAGTAGTAGATGATGTAGCAGAGGAGGAGGAGGAGGAGGAGGAGGAGGAGGAGGAGGAGGAGGAGGAGTAGCAGGAGGAGGAGTAGTCGATGATATAGCAGCGAAGGGAGGAGGAGGGAGAGGAGGAGTAGTAGGTGGTGGTGGTTGGGAGTGGTAGTAGTGGTAGTAGTAGTTGTGGTAGTAGTGGTGGTGGTGAAGCCAGAGGTAGCAAGTACTATACTCAATCTTGACTCCCTCCCTCCCTCCCTCCCTTCCTTGCCACTCACCTCCCTCCCTCCCTCTCCCTCCAGATCTCTCACTCTCCTTCGATCTCTACCTTCTTGCCACTCACTCTCCCTCCTTCCCTCCCTCTTCACCACTAACTCTACTTCTCTCTCTCTTTTTCTCCCTCTTCACCACTAACTCTACTTCTCTCTCTCTCTCTCTCTTTCTCTCCCTCTTCACCACTAACTCTACTTCTCTCTCTCTCTCTCTCTCTCTCTCTCTCTCTCTCTCTCTCTCTCTCTCTCTCTCTCTCTACCCTATGTGGTGGGCTAATGCATCCTCCAAACCACACCAGGAAACAAACCCCTTCTATTCACTACATAGGGAGTGTGTGTTTGTTTCGTGGATTAGTTTGGTCTTAAGAGTCACCAACCAGTATCTTCCACATTCACAGTCACAACACTCGACTTTCTATTTCTCTTTCCCATCTCTCTATCACCTTCTACCTCGTCCTTCAGAGTGTTCCAGGGCTAAAGGGCGTCCTTCTCTCATCCTGAAATATAAACTTTACACACAGCTGTCCAATCATAAACAGTGTATGTACGGCTGGCCATAGGAATTCTTACACATGCAGTCTATATGGAAAGAGAGGTCATTATTATTATTTTTTTTATAGTACCCTAATCAATGGTCTACCAAGCTAGTGACTCAGTGATTAGTAAAACAACAAATTCAATAATAATGTTGTATTACAGTTACGTAGTCTTACATTTTCTATATGTTGTAAACCTTCGAAAACAACGAGAGCGTGTGTAGTGTACGAATTTTTGTGGTCGATAGTACAGTACACGTTCTAAAAAAAATATTAGTAATCTCACAAAAGAAAGTAGGAAAGTAGGAAAGTATTGGTGGAGTCGCCTTGTGTTTGAAGGTCCACTGTCCCAAACTCTATCACCTATGGTATTATTTTGGACTTGTGGTAGTATGCAAGAATATTCGTGGTATTGACGATGGCGTGGTACCGGTGTAGTATTTACTATGCACTCCCCCAGTAGTTATTATACATACATACAATTTGCACTATCTCAGTTGAATTGTTATTATTATACATCGAATTTACACTCTCCTTGAATTATTCGTACTTCCCTGTAAATATTATAGGTATGTATGTATGTATGTATGTATGTATGTATGTATGTATGTATGTATGTACAGTCACGATCACTATAAACAAATATTTTTTACGCGTATACACCATTTCGTTTTACCTCAAATGTATAACAGGTGTATTTATGTCTCTTTTACAACATCACCTTTCCTATTAATGAATTTTTAGGAACCCTGTGATGTCGTCAGGAAATTGGAGGAATAGGAGGACTTCAAATACTGCCACGAAACACTACTCCTCACTCATATGGAAGGAGATTGTTTCGTGGCATAGTCAGGAGGAATCAGAAGGCATCAACAAGTCTCATAATAATAATAATAATAATAATAATAATAATAATAATATACACGATCATAGACTTCTTCTTCTTATTATTTTTTTTTCTTACAAACGTCAACAAAAACAAAGTATTAACACAAAATCTTTTTATATAACTCCTACGTCTCTCTCTCTCTCTCTCTCTCTCTCTCTCTCTCTCTCTCTCTCTCTCTCTCTCTCTCTCTCTCTCTCTCTCTCTCTCTCTAACTCTCCTTTCTCTCTCTCTCTCTCTCTAACTCTCCTTTCTCCTCTTTACTCTCCTTCCTTTCACCCTACATTCATTACCTTACTTCCTCCCTTTCCTACTCTCTCCTCCTTCTTATCTCTCTTCCATTCCCACCCTACATACATTACTCCTCACTCCCTCCTTCCCTCCCTCCCTCACTCCCTCCTTCCCTCCCTCCCTCACTCCCTCACAAACAGTATCTAAAATTCCCCTCCCTCCCTTCCCTCCCTTCCCTTCACTCCCTCCCTCCCTTCCCTCCCTCCCCTACCTCACTCCCTCCCTCCCCTCCCTCACTCCCTCCCTCACAAACAGTATCTAAAATTCCCCTCCCTCTCTTCCCTCCCTTCCCTTCACTCCCTACCTCCCTTCCCTCCCTTCCCTCTCTGTGACCTGCCGGGACCCACTATGGCCTTCACCCACCACCTCTCCTACCAGCCTCGGAGGGCCCCACCACCCCGGCAGGTCACCCAGACATAAATTCCAACCAAACTCCGCTCACTGAATCTCAATGAGGGGGTGGGGGGGGGGAGGGGGGAGGGGTAGGGAGGGGGGATTCTTGATCATTTGCGTACGGGAGGGAGTTAGGGAGGGAGGGAGGGGGTTAGTGAAGCGAGTGAAATGTAGGATAGAGGGAGGGAGGGAGGTAAGTAGGTAGGTAGATAGGTTAGGTATGTAAGGTGGTTGGTAGGTAGGTAGGTAGGTAGGTAAATATGTGAGTTGGTAGCTATGTAGGTAAGGTATGTAAAGTGGTTGGTAGGTAGGTAGGTAGATATGTGAGTAGGTAAGTAGGGAGATAGGAAGGAATGCAGCTAGGTAGGTAGGTAGGAAAAAAGAAGAGAGAATGGTAATAAAAATGTAGAAAGGAAGGAAGGAATGAAGGAAGAAAGGAAGGAAGGAAGGAAGGAAATGGGAAGAGGAGGAAAGTACAATAGATAGAAGGAAAGAAGGAAGGAAGGGAAAGGTAAAAGGTGAGATTATTTGAATGAAAGGTGAATGAAAGGAAGATGTGAAGTAGAAAGAAAAAATGAATTGTTGAATGGGCCAAGTACAAAACAAGAAAAGAAGAAAAAACAAGAAAGGAAGGAAGCAAGGAAGGAAAGAAGCACGCAAGAAATGAAAGAATGAATGAATGAACGAAGAAAGGAAGCAAGGATATAAAGAAGGAATGAATGTAAGAGAGGGAGGAAGGAAGCAAGCAAGGAAAGAATGAAGGAATGAAACAAGCACACAAGGAATGTAGGAAGGAAGGAAGCAAACAAGGAAAGAATGAAGGAATGAAACAAGCACACAAGGAATGTAGGAAGGAAGGAAGCAAGCAAGGAAAGAATGAAGGAATGAAACAAACACACAAGGAATGTAGGAAGGAAGGAAGCAAGCAAGGAAAGTACAGCCATGGTTGATAGTGCTTAACCAGGGTCTAAGAAGTGTTGGAGAGTAACTGAACAGAATTCGAAAAAGTGAGTCTTCTAAACCTCTCTCAACGTTGAGAATGGTTTGGAAAATTCACTTGTCCACTTTTTATATGATGTTGCATGTAAAAGTCTAGAGGAAGGAATAAGCGTCGTCCAATTTATTATTATTATTATTATTACAGTATTCACCACAAGGCTCTTCTTCCTTACTCATCCACAAACACCCTACCCTACCTATAGTATTATTATTATTATTATTATTATTATTATTATTATAGTCAGTCTAGTCGTGGTGGAGGGGGTGAAGAATCCGACTTGTATATCGTAGATTGTTTATGTTGGTGTTGGTGGGTGTGTTGTTGGTGTTGGTGTTGGTGGGTGTGTTGTTGGTGTTGGTGTTGGTGGGTGTGTTGTTGGTGTTGTTGGTGGGTGGGTGTTGTTGTTGGTGTTGGTGTTGGTGGGTGTGTTGTTGGTGTTGGTGTTGGTGGAAGCAGAATGAGTGAGAAGGGGACATGGTATATACGGTAAGTGTGAGGGACATGTGAGCAGAGGGGTGAGAGAGGGAGGGGTGAGCCAGAGAGAGAGAGGGAGGGAAGGGAGAGTCAGAGAGGGGGTAGGGAAGGGAGGGGTGAGCCAGAGAGAGAGAGGGAGGGAAGGGAGAGTCAGAGAGGGGGTAGGGAAGGGAGGGGTGAGCCAGAGTACAATTTAAGGACCCGGGGCAGGGTGAGATGCCTCCATGATCTGGCATAAGGTGAGGGTTGGCACTCCCTCCCTCTCTCTACCCTTCCTTTCTTTCTCCTCTTCCCCTTCCTCTCCCTTCCCTTCCTTTCTTTCTCCTCTTCCCCTTCCTCTCCCTCCCTCCTTCCCTCCTCTTTCCCCATTTTCTCCTTTCCTTTCATTCCAGTCCCTCCTTTTCTCCTCTCTCCCTCTCTCCTTCCCTTCTCTTTCCCATTTTCTCCTTTCCTTCCATTCCAGTCCATCCCTTCTTCCTTCTCTCCCATCCCTCCTCTCTCCCTTTCTCTCTCCTCTTCTTCCTCCTTCCTCGAATATCATCAACCACAGTGTTTATTATTACACATCTACCGAGGGCCTGTAAAATAATAATAATAATAATAATAATAATAAAAATATTAATAATAATAATAATAATAATAATAATAATAAATAATAATAATAATAATTAATAATAATAATAATAATAATAATAATAATAATAATAATAATAATAATAATAATAAGGTTCACAAAAAAGTATTAATTAAGTATACCAGGTAACTAACAGTCTTTTGAAGAAGTAAGATTATTACATTATTATTATTATTATTATTATTATATTCACAGGAATGGAAAGTTAAGTATATGTCAAAAAGGTATTATTGTAAGTAGGGAAGGTGGCCGAGGTGGTTAGTGTTCTGGATTCATAACTATAGGTCGGGAGATCGATTCCTATCAGGTGAGGGCCTGAGAATATTTACTCTTTCGATTTGAGTTTGAGGCACTAACTATAAGGCCACCGAACGTCCAATAAACACTTCGCTGGAACAATACTGTACCATAACAGCTGTAGTATTTGGGAATTACCCTCACTTCCCTTCCTCTGTGGCTGAGTACCAGTTAGGAAGTCGTGACGTGTGTGTGTGTGTGTGTGTGAGTAGCAATTGACCTGGGCCACGGTAATGGGCTTGATGAAGCCTATGCCCAGAAAAAAAATGGTACTGTACTTTTAATGCTGCATATTTCTTTTTGAATGATTTTACAGTTTTCTTATTTACTTTCAACCATCCTTGTTTTTCACTAATACAATTCTGGGCATCCTTTTACATATTGTATATACTGTACATTCCATCACCATAGGAGTTGTTTGAGAACTGTGCGTCTCTCTCTCTCTCACTCTCTCACTCTCTCTCTCTCTCTCTCTCTCACTCTCTCTCTCTCTCAATACCTGCATTGCTTCTGTTTCTTGTCCGCTATTGTACTGCCGTGACGTCACCATGCCCCCCTCCCCCCCACCACCACTCCCTCCAACCCAGCAGGCAGGCAGGCAGGGCAGGTTGTACTCTGGAGGCATCTTACCAACGCAGGGATGGAGGCAGGACAATGCTACACCACCTCCCTCCTACACAGGGTTGACAATACAGCACTTTATTTACGTCCAGTGTTCCAAAGTACAGACCATTTTTTTTTTGTAGTATATTCCAAACTTCTATAAAAACTGGCGATGGTAAACAATTCTTGAAAAATGTCACTTCGGGTTCTACTTCGTTCCCCAAATTCCAGGAAAATGAGGGAATTGTAAGTGGATGTTTACTTCGAGAAATGCCGGCCGCTTATTTGGTATCAGTGCTCCTTCTTGCCCCCATTTTCACAAGTGCCAGAGTCCCGTGGCCAGTACACGTGCTCGTCGACCTTGTTGGAGTGTGGGGCGGTGGACGGCGTGTTTGGCGTTCCAGCCGTAAGTCGACTCTAAGTAATGGAAAGCCACGGACACCCGGACGTGTTTAGCCTTTATTAATTGGACTTGTGTTCCCGTCTTTATCGTTACTGGTTGTGGGATCCTGCTGTGTCGTCTGCCTACCTACCTACTTCACTCTCTACCTATACTTACTTACCTACCTGTCTGTCCATCCACCAGCCTTCATGCTTATCTGCTGCTACACTCCCCTCTTCTCTAGTTGCTTCCCTGTCCGTCCGTCCATCCGTCCGTCCGTCATCTGTCTGTCTGTCTGTCTTCCTGCTATCTTGTTTTCTCCTCTCCCTTCTTCTTGGCCTACTTCCATCTTCCTCTCTACGTCCCTCCTCAGCATCCTTCTCGCGCGTATCATTCTTGTTTGTCTTCCTGCTTTCTTCTCTCCTTTCTTCCTGGCCTCTTTAAGTCTTCTTCCTCACTGCTTCCCTCCCTATCCTCCTGACTGCCTGCCTGCACGTATCTTTCCTTGCTGGGCTGACTGCTGCATGCCTTTCTACTTGCATGCTTGCGTTCCTCACTCCTTGCCACCCTGCTCACCTCCTACCTACCTACCTAGCTGTCTGTTCCCTACCGTATTTGTATGCCTCTCCTCCCTGCCAGCTTGCTTCCCTGCCTCACTACCTGCCTATTTCCTCTCCTCTGTTTACTCCTTTCCTCTCCTCTGTTTACTCCCATGACTTAACGTTAGTGCTCGTGTTCCCTGTAGCTACACGTAAAGTAATAATTGTACTCGTGAATGTTTGTCTGTTTTCCTGGTGTTGTGTTGTCGTCTGTTAACCCTGTCACCTCCTTGCCAGCCTCCTTCATTCACTATTCACAGCTCCCTGCCTGTATACTCACTCCCTGCTGGCCTACCTCACTCCCTGTTAACCTACCTCACACCCAATCAACCTAACTCACTCTCTACTAGCCTACCTCACTCCCTGTTGACCTACCTCATACCAATCAGTCTAACTCTCTCCCTGTTAACTTACCTCACTCTTCGTTGGCCTACCTCACACCCAACCAACCTACCTCACTCCTGTTAACCTACCTCACTCCTTGTTAGCCTATAGCCCCTCACACACAACCAGCGTACATACATACATACCTCACACCCAACTAGAATACCTCAGTCCCTGCCCACATCTTCCTGCCAGCCTACCTTACTGCTCGCCTAGTTTTCTGACTGTGATTACGTGGCCCGCCTGCCTACTACCTGCCTACCTACCTACCTGCTGTTTAGGAAGGCAGGGCAGGGCAGGCCGGTGAGTCAGGTGCCCGCTGTAGATCACGGCGCCAAACCTTAATTAACTCTTTTCCGCTTTTTTGACGCGGTGGAAGAGATCGAGGCGAGGGCTTAGTTAACTATACGAGCGGCTCTGTGCTGCTTTTTCAGTACTTGTTACTCGCCTTGCATCAGACACGGAGCCTATATATAGTCCTTCTGTTTTATGAAGGCGAAATGCTATAGTACAGATGGGATAAATGTTGTTATACCGTTTTGGTTCTCAGTGTGCAGTGAATTTACAAAGAAACAAGAAATGCATGGCAACGGATATGATATTATTAGTTATTTAGAATGAAATAGTTGGTAGATACACATTCTTGACGGGATTATTCCACCTACAGCATTTCACCTTCATAAAATTGAAGCACCATAGCGTCTCTTTCATCACCTGGCTCGTAGGAATATGGGACTGTTTATTGTTGGAACTTCTTTTTGGAAAACAGTTTGGTTTGGACAGAATATGAGCCACTGAGAGACGAATCTGAAGCCCTTATATTACACAGTTTCACAGGTTTCATTCAGCTTTATTTGAGGATGAAACAAGACCGTCCTAACCACGGTACATAGAATATTCTCTGGATCCTGCTGGTCCTAACCCTGGAAGACCGTGTAGAACGAGGTAAAAGACGATAGAGAGAGAGAGAGAAGGGAGACAGTAAACACGAAATGAAACACAAGAATGAAGTAGACGAGAGAGAAGAGGGACAACAAACACGAATGAAACACAAGAAGGAAGTAGACGATAGAGAGAGAGAGAAGGGAGACAGTAAACACGAAATGAAACACAAGAAGGAGGTAGACGATAGAGAGAGAAGGGAGACAGTAAACACGAAATGAAACACAAGAAGGAGGTAGACGAGAGAGAAGAGGGACAACAAACACGAAATGAAACACAACAATGAAGGAAAGGAGGAGGGAGGGAGAGTTGAGTTGAAAAATTAATTAAGATATGGATGAGGAAGTTAAGGAAGACTCTGTACAGTAAAATTTTGGTACATTTACAGCACCTTGATTCTCCAAAGTATGCCAGGAAACAGAACCAGATAACAAAAATAATGATGAACTGTTGCTGGAATAGTTTGGAGGAATCATTATCTCCAAATTGGACAAAATACAAAATACAAAATACAAAAAAACCGGTTTCAAATTAACTCTAAAATATAGTAACAACAACAACAACAACAATAATAAAAACAAAATCAAAGTAAAACCTCGAACACAGCTTCAAAGAAATTTTCACTTAGGCTACAGAACTCAAAAATATAAACACGATGATAGCACTCAAATGTTATGAAAGTCTACGGGACC
>JAWZYT010002085.1:0-31671 GCA_034508575.1 Petrolisthes manimaculis | reverse complement strand
TACAGAACCGTCACACTAAATTGAGTGACTATCCCTCCTGCCCCTCTCCAACAATTACTATATACGTGATCGACGGTAATACTCAGCCTCTCATTCCCTTGGGGCTGAGAATCACTTAGGTGGAATAAATTTAGTGCCTCTATTTAAATTACCGTACGAGTATCATAAAGTCAAATATAGGCAATCGGCTATGAATGAATGCCTGCAATTTGAGAGTTTGCGTCTTGCACTTTCCTTTTCTTTTATCTTTCCAACCTTCATGCCTGCTACTGGGATCGATCAAAGCAATATCAATGAAGTGTGGTCCACTATAATTATGTTAAGGAAAGAAAGAGATCTGAACACATCATATCCGTGTCTCGAGTAATTAAAGTATTTTAGCAAACCTATTATTATATTCCTTCATATGATTATAATTATGCATGTATTCTTATACTGGGATGAATAAAAATAATAACAGATAATGTGAGAAAAAAAATAGTCCAGGAATGAAACAAAGGGATGAGACAGATGGAGAACTGTCAGAAAAATATCTCGAATGATGACAGCTGAAGACTGACAAGCGTGTCCTGAAATATTCGAACAATAAGCAGATGAGTGAGGAGTGAGTTCAGTGGACTAACATAATAAAAGAGCAATACTCATATTAAATTCATAAAAGCAATGCAGCAATCCCGGGTCCCAAGAATAATGTTAACAGCTGAGGATCATTTGCTAATTGGTTATTGATTATAAAAACAAAATAGTACATAAATAAACACAAAACCACAAAATAATATAAATAAAAGAATTATCAATATATATATATATATATATATATATATATATATATATATATATATATATATATATATATATATATATATATATATATATATATATATATATATATATATATATATATATATATATATATATATATATATATATATATATATATATGGTCATACAACAATATTTCTCTGTGCACAATTGAATACAGCATTGCACAAATGAATTAATTAATCCGTCCCTGAGCCCAGAGAGACTTTGAGATAATAGAGTGGTGCCGTCCAGCCGCTCTGCACTTACGCCATCTGTTGCCGACACGGGAAATCGATACCAGCACTCCCAAACCTATCACCTTCACCCCTTCCCTCTAACATCCTATTACTCTATCCTTCCATCCGTCTTCACTGTCATATCCTCAACGTGTGTAAGAGTGTGTGTGTGTGTAAGATAGATAGATAGATAGATAGATAGATAGATAGATAGATAGATAGATAGATAGATAGATAGAGAGAGAGAGAGAGAGAGAGAGGAGAGAGAGAGAGAGAGAGAGAGAGAGAGAGAGGAGAGAGAGAGAGAGAGAGAGGAGAGAGAGAGAGAGAGTGTGTGTGTTCATGATGAAAGAGGTTATGAATAGAGGTGAAGTGAGGTGAGGAGAAGCGAGATGAAAATGTGGCTAGAATTGATGGGTGTCTGGTTAGATGAAGAGGAGGAAGGTGTGATGTGAAGGGATGATGTAGTGTAGAGGGATATTAGGGATGGGTGATTAATCTCTCTCTCACTTACTCTCTCTCTCTCTCTCTCTCTCTCTCTCTCTCTCTCTCTCTTCTCTCTCTCTCTCTCTCTCTCTCTCTCTCTCTCTCTCTCTAGTAGCTACCCCTAGTGTGAAAGATCTGGGAATATCAATTTCCAAAAACCTAAAATTCTCCCAGCAATGTAACGAAGCAGCCAAAAAAGCAAATAGAACACTAGGTTTTATTAAGAGAAACTTTACCTACAAAAGTAAGGATATCATTTTACCATTGTATATTAGTCTAGTCCGGCCTCACCTTGAATATGCTATCCAGTTTTGGGCCCCACACTTAAGAAAAGATATTCTCAAACTAGAGTCAGTTCAACGTAGGGCTACAAAATTAATCCCTTCACTACATAATAAACCCTACGAAGAACGATTACAGGATCTAAACTTATTCTCACTAAGTAAGAGAAGGCTAAGAGGAAAATTAATTGAATGTTTTAAAATAATTAAGGGATACAACAATGTGGATATAGAAAATTTCTTTACATTTGCACCAGCATTGCCAACGAGAGGAAATAGCCTGAAACTTAGAGGTCATAGAAGCAACCTAGATATAACAAAGTACTTTTTTACAAACGACGTAGTTGATAAATGGAATAATCTCCCTGAACATGTTATAGAAAGTAGTTCAATTGAAATGTTTAAAAACCGGTTAGACCGACACATATCCCACATTAAATAACACCAATATTAGGTATTAATATTAAGGCCAGACCACCTCGCTATGGGCAATAATGTCTGTGTGGCCTGTGTATCTATGTAACTCTATGTAACTCTCTCTCTCTCTCTCTCTCTCTCTCTCTCTCTCTCTCTTTGATAAAAAAAATCTCTCTCTCATACACAACCAGCCCCTCTCACACACACAGAAAAACACACAGACACACACACACAAACTCACTCACACACACACACACACATACACACAGACACACACACACACAGACACACAGACATAGACACACAGACACACACAGACACACACACAGATCATCAGAATATACTTATCATCACACCACGTCAGAAATGATTTACTTATATACATCAACGTCACCCCTCGACCCACACACACCAAAGCGAGAAAGAGTATAAGCAAAGTTTGTAGGACTTCTGTAGCCCAGATTAATAATAATAACGTGTTCCTTTACAGTCTTAGCTCAGTAATGTTGGTACCTTATGCATTAATCCTGTGTGTAGCCTCCTGGAGTGGTGTTGGAGGCCTAACTAGCAGAACACTGTAGCCTTCTGTTGACACTCTCCCCTTTGATCAATTTTCTCGTGTTTACATTCGAGGCACACTGTCTGGTCGTGTTCGCCTTGCTACTGGTTCACTCCTCTTCTCTCGCCTTGTTTCTTCCCCCCAGGCGACTTTGCTCTGTCTTTCTTCAGAGTCGTTCAATTTATCCCTCCTTCCTCTCTCTCTCTGTGTGTGTCTGTCTGTCTGTCTGTCTCCCTGGCTCTTTCATTTTAAAATCCCTTTTATTCTGTACTGCTATAATTCCTTTTCTACCACTTTGTCCATTTCAATCTATATATCTCTCTTATTTTCCTTCTCTTACTTCTACCCTTCCAGGCCTCTTCATTTTCTCTCCATATTTCCATTCTTCTTTCCCTACCTCTGTCGTTCCCTCCTATGCCTCTTCCTTTTCTCTCCATATTTCCATTCTTCGTTCCCTTCCTTCCTCTGTCGTTTCTTTCCATGCCTCCTCCTTTTCTCTCCATATTTCCATTCTCCGTTCCCTTCCTCTGTCGTTTCCTGCCTTGTCTTCATCTAGTTTGTCACTCTTTCTGTGCAGTATGGTGTGTGTGTGTTCTGGCCACGCTGCTGTTCCCTTTCATCCACCTCCCTTCCTCCTTTTCCTTTGGCTCGTCTCTTTCACCCCGTTCTCGTTTGTCTCTCTCACTCCCTTTTCTTTTAAATTTTCTCGGCTTGGTCTGTCTCCCTTCTGTCTGTTTCTGTAGCTCTTTCTATTTTTTTCCTCCCTTTCCCCATCGGCAGTGTCACTTTGTTTCTCCCTTCTCTTTGTCTCTCCTCCTCCTCCTCTCGTTTCTCTCCCTCTCTCGTTTTTCCCATTAGTCTGTGTCCCATTTTTTTTGTATCATTCCCTCATTCACTGCCCCCCCCCCAAATCCCCAACTCTGTCTCTCACCTTGTCTTTTAATTTTCTTTCGTTCTCCTTCTCCTCTGTCCCCGAATCGAATAGGACTGTTTTGTGTTCAAGGTATCCTATATATTGTATCGTGCGTCACCACTCCATCACTCTCCCTGCATGTGTTTTGGCTTCTTCATCGTCTTCGTGTTTTCTTTCCCTCGAACACTCCATTTCTCGTTCTCTTCCCCTTGATCTCACCTCCTACCCAACTTTTCCCTTCTCTTTGTGACTTTATTTTTCCCAAGCATTCCTTCTTTTGACTTCACCTTCTTACCTCCCTCCCTATATTAATCTCTCTTCCTCCCAAACTCTGCTCTTCGTGGTCTCACTTACCTACCCATCTAATTTCTTCTCTTCTAGACTTCACCTCTTCCCCAATTCTCATCCCCCTGACTTCACCTTCTGTCTATACCCTCCCTATGAAACTCCCTATCTTTTGCATTATTCTCACCAACCCAACACTGTCTTACTCAACTTGACCTCACCACTGCCACACTTCTCCTGAGGCCTTGTATCTAACTCTAACTTAAATCTCTTCCTATATTACTCAACTTAGTTTGCTCTACTACTATAGTTTTTTTCCTCCTCCTTTCCTTTCCCCTAATGCATTCCTCCCTATCCTTTTCACTCTTTTACTCTTACTTCCTTACTTCCATTCTTTCTCTCCCTTCCTTCGTTCACTGCTCATCATTCTATTTACCTTCTACCCCTTTCATCCTCCTCCTCCTCCTCCTCCACTTTTCTCTATCTTAATCCCTCTTATCACATTATCCCTAAGCCGCGTCTGGCATGTTTTCTTTTACTTTCACACTTTTTTTTTTCGTACATTTCTCCTCCTCCTTCTCCCTCTACACTTAAACAGGGCAATGGTTAAATATAGAAATAAAAACTTAGAAACACGCACACACACTTACATAAACACACACACACTCTCTCTCTCTCTCTCTCACACACACACACATAAACAACTCGTACAATATCACATAAACACATGCAAACACTCACACTCGTATTATGTTTTTTATCATTCGAGTGAGCTACTTTTTTGGTACCTTTTTTTTAATTGTCGATATTATTTGTTCTTATTATTTTTTTGGTCCACTAGTTCTGACATTTAGATGGAAGAATATGGCAACTGAAGCCGAACTGGATACGAGTACGTGGGTGGAAGGTTGGTGTAAAATAGGAGGGGTGAAGTGTTTGGGGTGGAGACGAATGCATGGGTTGTGTGGGTCATGAGAGAAGGAAAGAGATGGATGGAGATGGTGGGTTTGTGGCTACTGTAAGTGGGTGAAGATAGAGGGTGAAGATAGGTGGAAGTGAGTGGAGATGGAGAAGGAAGTGAGTGGAGATGATGGACAAATGAAGGAGATGACGTGGTGGATGTAGATACTGTAGATGGGTTAATTAAAGAAGGGTCGTGTTGAATGTAGGAAAGTCTGGATTGAGATAATAATAGAGGAACTATATTAAGGTGAGGTGGGTGGAGTAGGTAGTGGTGGTGGTGAGGGTGAGGTGAGCAAGGAAAGGGAGTGTTTGTGTGTGTGTGTGTGTTTGTGTGTGTGAGTGTGTATGTGTATGTGTATGTGAGTGTGTGTGTGTATGTGTATGTGAGTGTGTGTGTATGTGTATGTGTGTGTGTGTGTGTGTGTGTGCGTGTGGGAAAAGGGGGCCAGGTCAGCAGAACAACTAAATCCCATCGTATCACCTGTCTGTCTGTCTGTCTATCCATCCGTCCACCTGACACACGAAAATAATAATTATACCGTACCGTATCTCCTTGTCCCCTCCCTATGTCAATCTATTTTTTTCCCTTCCTCTTGTTCGCTTGAGGGACCCTATGGTGTTGGTAAATGATTGGAGATAAACGAGTCCTTCAGATATTGGAATGAAACACCAACTATGTATATTATGGAATGGAAGGAGATTGTTTTGTGGCATGGTCAGGAGGAATCGGAAGGGTTCTTAAATTAACTACTATAGAAGGATGGATGTGTTGGTGATATTGCCCCCACCACTACTTTTTTTCTTTTTTTTTTGTCATATTCTTCCTTTTGTTTTTTTTTTGTTTTTCTTCCTTTTTTTTTTCTTCCTTTTCGTTTTCAGCATTTTCTCCTATTTCTCTTTTCTTTTTTTCTTCTTCTTCTTTTTCATATTCTTCCTTTTATTGTTCTTTTTTATTTTCTTCCTTTTCGTCTTCGGCATCTTCTCCTATTTCTCTTTTCTTTTCTTCTTCTTATTCTTTTCCTTTACTTTTCGTTTCCTTTTACCGTTTTGTTCATTTCTGTTTTCCTTCATTTTTCTTGATCTGTATTGTATTCTTTCTCTTCTTTAACTTTTCTTGTCATATTCCTTATTGCTTCTTTCTTCTTTTTCCTTTTTATTCCTTTTCAAATTCACTTTTTTTTTTTTCTGGCGTAATTACCGCATCAATTACTTTTTTTTTTTTTTTTTTTTTTTTTTTTTTAGACCCTCGATCCCATTATTGTACCGCAAAAGAACATACGTATTTTGCTCGCTTGTCAGGGTGGTGGTAAACAGAACCCTTTGACATGAACAGAAAGGGAAAACAGCAGGAATTACGGATGAGAAATGGTGAATAGCTGGAGAGTTAAAAAGGAAAGGAGAAATGGATAACAAGCACGAGGAGAGGAGAGGAGAGGAGGAGGAGAGGTGGAGGAGAGGAGAGAAATATAGGAGAGGTAATAAGGGAGAAGAAGAGAGACGAGACAAGACAAATTGAGAGAACGAGATGAAACCAAGTAAAACACAGAGAAAACAGACACCCAGAAACGAGAGAGAGAAACTGCACAGACAAGAAGATAAAGAGAGAAACAAGAACGAGTGAGTGGTGGTAAGGAAGAGGAAGAAGAAGAAGAAGAAGAAGAAGAAGAAGAAGAAGAGGGAGAAGAAGAAGATGAAGGAGAGGCGAGACAAGTGTGACAAGGGGAAGTGATGGAAGGCCTCGTGTTGGAACAGAAATATTTTTAAGAGTAGCGAGCGAGCGAGACGGATTAACCAGATGACCGACTCAGGGAAAGGGTAAGGACTTGACAAGGGCTGGGTGGTGGGTCTAGAGGACAAAAAAAAAAGGATTGAGGGGAATAGAGAGGTAGAGACAGATATAATAAATGGGAAAAGAGAGGTAGAGACAGAGATAATACAGGGGGAAAAGAGAGGTAGAGACAGAGATAATAAATGGGAAAAGAGAGGTTGAGACAGAGATAATTATAGAGATAGAGATAATGTTAGAGAGAGAGAGGTGAAAAAGAAGAAGGAACTTAGTTGTTAATTTAATTGACTATGGAAATGCAAAGAAAGAGATAGAAGAAGAGGGGAATAGAAGAATTAGGGATAAGGAGAAATATGGAGATTGAAAAAAAAATGTGAGGAGAAAAAAAGAATGGAACAAGGAGGCAGAGCACACGAAAAGAAAGGAAGAGAGTAAGGAAAAAACCCGATTTAGAAACAAGAGTAAGACACGTGAGGTGAGACAGAGAATAGATTAAAAAAAATAGGAACCAGGAAGAAGAGGAAGAAGAAGAAATTGTGACGTGGGAGAAAGCGAAGAGAGAGACAAAATAGAACAGGACAGAATAATATAGAAGTAGGAGAGTTAAGGAATGAAGGTCAAAGCGCGGAATAATAAGAATATATGATAAAAATGGAAGGAGGAGACTGGGGAAGCCTGAGGGAGAAAGGGATAGAAAGGGGAAGGAGAGCAACGAATGAAAAATGGGAGAAAGGCGATAACAAAAGGGGCATATAGATAAATAGATAATGCTGGAACAGGAGGAATCAGCAAAGATGAAAACGTAGCAAAAAGGAGGACATAAGAGAAAGGAAGAGAGAGGAAAAACAAACAAACAAACAGAAGAACGAAATTTAATAGACGACCAAAAAAAATGAAAAAAATAAAAATGTGAGTCATGACCGAGAAAGAAGAAAGAAGTAAATGAAGAGAAAAGAAAAAGATTGTTGGAGAGATTAAAAAAGGTAAACAAGTGAAGGGGGGAATAATAAATGAGAAAAAATGGAACAAGGAAGTGAAAATGAAGACAATGGAAATAGAAGAAGGTCGGCAGAGAAAAGGAGGAGGAGAAAGAGAGAGGATAGATATAACATAGAAGAGGAGAAGAGAAAGTTAGCTCGTTCTATAATCTGAATAGACTTTGAATAGGTAAATCTGTTTTGAATGAGAGGGCATTTCGGATCTAGGTGTCGTAAATTAAACACGCTTTAAAAAGACCTACATCTCATTTGCATATGAATGAAAAAACAAAAAAAAATGATACAAAGGAGCTAAGTTATAAGGGAAATATTTAGTAAAGGAATGGTATGGGAACGAATGTAGGAAAAAAATAATGAAACATAGATACAGTAGATGAAGGGGCCAAATTCATTAGTAAATATAGAATAAGATAGAATAATGGAAATATATGGTGTTAAAAAGGAAAGGACAAAAAATTGGCATTTTGTATGAAAAAAAGCACAACAGGAAATATTATATAAAATAAAATGTGCATATAAAGGTAAAATAGAAACAAAAGAAATGGAGAAAGAGAAAAGGGAGAAAAGGAAGAGGACGAGGAGGAGGAGGAGGAGGAGGAGGAGGAGGAGGAGGAGGAGGAGGAGGAGGAGGAGGAGGAGGAGGAGGAGGAGTAAAATGAGAATGGGTGAGGAAAAAGGATGATAAATGTGAGGAGAGAGAAGTAGGAAACTGGAGCCATGCAGGTGAAAATACAATCAAGCCTTGGTTAATGAAGAAAGGGAAGAGAAAGAAGAGGAAGAGATGAGAGGGCTAGAGGAACGTAATGTGAGAGTAAAGAACAGGAGAAAATACGAGAGAAAGAGGATGGTAATGAGGGGAACAGAGGAGAAGAAAGAGGAGAACAGAGGAGAGGAGAAGAAAGGATGGGAATAAAGAGGAGAACAAAGGAGGCAAGAAGGAGGGAATAAACAGGAGCAAAGACGAGAGGAAGATGATCGTAATGAGGAGAACAGAGGAGGTAAGAAGGGGGGAATAAACAGGTGAACAGAAGAGGAAAGAAGAATGAAATAAACAGGTGAACAGAAGAGGAAAGAAGAAAGGAATAAACGGGAGAACAGAGGAAAGAAGGAGGGAATAAACAGATGAACAGAAGAGGAAAGAAGAAAGGAATAAACAGGAGAACAGAGGAGGAAAGAAGGAGGGAATAAACAGGTGAACAGAAGAGGAAAGAAGAATGAAATAAATAGAACAGAGGAGGAAAGAGGAAGGGAATAAACAGGAGAATAGAGGAGGAAAGAAGAAAGGAGTAAACAGGTGAACAGAAGAGGAAAGAAGAAAGGAATAAACAGGAGAACAAAGGAGGTAAGAAGAAAGGAATAAACAGGAGAACACGGTAGACAGGAGAAAAGAAACTAAGAAAAACAAAGAGCAGACAAAAGGAATATGATAGAGAGGAGAAGAGAGGAGACAAGGTAGAATTGGATAAAGAGAACAGCACAGGAGAGACTAAGAGAATGGAGGTATAAGGCGAGAGAGAGGGAGAGAGAGACAGGAGACAAAAGGTGAGCAGAGGAAAAGATAAGGAGCGGATGAGATAGTATGGGGAGATAGTAGAGAGGGGGAAACGAGGGCAGGTCCTTGATAACAGGAGACAGAGACAGACAGACAGAGAGACACAGACATATACAGAGACAGAGACACAAACAGAGAAACAGAGAGAGACAGACAAACTGAGACACAGACAGAGACACACACAGAGAGAGACAGACAGAGAGACAAAAAGACAGACACAGACACAAACAGAGAGAGAGACAGAACAGAGACAGGGACAGAGACATAGACAGACACAGACAGAGACAGACAAACAAACAGAGATAGAGACTGAGAAAGAAACACAGACGCAGATAGAGACACAGACACAGAGACAGACAGAGATAGGGACAGACAGGGAAAGACCAACAGAGAGATAGAGAGAGCAGCAGCAGCACCAGCAGCAGCAACAACTGTAATCCACGCCACGTTGCGTTTTTAAGCTCTTCAGAGAATCACCGAATGTGTTCACTGTGGCGTGTACTCTATATGACTCGACGACCTGACGACAGTGCCGGTGTGTAGTCCCCTTCCCCTCCCGTGAAAAAACCGAAAGAGATAATGTCGGATTGAAACAGCAAACAATCTCGCTTCCACTTCAAGGGAATGTATGCTGATAATGGGAAGGTGAGGTAATTTTACACCATTTGATATAATATTGTCATGCATGTTTTTTGTTTTTTTGCTCTATCACAGTTGTGTACGACGTTCGAACCCACGCCGGTACAGTGAGCATCGTTAGCGAATTACATACCCAGCTTGTGGTTATGTTCACTGATTTCTCTACATTCCATTGTGCTCTTTCCTGATTCATGTGGAAGCGTTCTGGGAAATGAGATTGTACAATGACTGACGTCGTACAGAGAATAAATAATTCTCTAATCGACTGCTCCATAAAAGAACTCGCAACTATCTGCATTTTGCCTCATTGGAAAAAGGAAAAGATAAAAATGGGCAAATCGGCAGGCAACTAATGTTTTCAACCTATGTAGGAATAGTATACCGTATCCCATTTTCATGAACTGAGGTACAGTAGTTTGTATCTTGGCATAATTCTGGGACAATTGTTATCCTCCAAGAACTGACCCCAAAGAGAATACAATATAACACATTAATGCTAGAGTTCTAACACAAGAGAAATTATGGTGAGTAAACTAGTTGTGAGGAAGATGTACAGTATATACAGAATAGTTACTTCCTCTGTCACCACTTTGTATCACGAAGGGTGAGTGAACGAGATGTGTCAGTGGTTCCTCGTTCACCAGCGTGTGTGTGTGTGTGTGTATAACGATGCACGAGAACTTCCAACGAGTGAGCGAGTTGTGAGGAAGGCATAGTTCTCCTAAGCCCTTCTGTCTGTATTTTGATGATGCGCCCAGGCTTGAAGTGGTATAGAGCCGTTGTGTTTACTCGTCAAAAGGGATGTGGGAGCTTCAGAATTTACGCTCTCATTAGCACTCCCTTTGTAGCTGCTTGCCTTAATGACCCTCGTGTACTCAGTCAACAAACATGAATATAATTTAATCAACTAACGTGCTCTGTTACATTTATGGAGGACGAAACAGAGCGTGAGAGATGGAACTCGAAATGCTGGGAAAATAGCACATAGCCGCTGTAATATTCATGTAATAACACCGGCATAGCAGAACGCAAATAACTATGCCCTTCCCCCGTGAAATCTACACTGCGGAAATAATTTTGTGTAGTCAGAAAGTAAATGAGACAAACCACAGCTCAGATATTATATTTTCAGGTGGTGTTGTAAATGCTTGTGAAATAGGCTTTGGGTTATATTATTTGTCAGCATTTGATAATTACATATATTTGTAGTCCCCTCCAGAAACCCGTTTAGTATAAGGGCATAAAACTTTGATTGTCCAAAAATAATTCACATGTACATATATTTGGCTTCTCATCACATTTTTTTTTTTCAGAGCCCTTGCCTGATTCTGAGTTCAGCTTGCATCATTCACGTTTACAGTTCTGCCGCATTACACACAGGCTGCCGAGTGTATGAAGCGAATAATAGCTTGGCAATTTTTTTCAGTGCTATATTTTCATGACTGAAGCAATAGAAAAAATGTCATTATTATTTTGGATACGCTAATTATTCCTTGATGAAATTTTTGAAAGGCAGCATAGACTTTGAAGGCAGCATAGAAGAGAATAATGTGGACTATATATAAACTTTGCTTTACTCGCCATTCATTGGATAAGTTCTCCCTCCGTCTCTCTCTGCATTTTTTTTTTATCTATTACTACATGCTGTATTCATTGATAAGCTGGCTATGATTACAAACGATTAATATGTATTCCTGTTGTTACAATATAATTATGTAGTTGTATGTGTCTGTATGAATACTAACGCTTTGCTATATGACCGGATTATCCCCCAAAACAATAAAGTCAATGTGTTTTTGAAAATAGGAGAGGTACAAATTATATTCACGACTCGACTTAATCCCTTTTTCCTCTCTCAACTATCACGTAGAAAGATAAATCACTTTTAATTACACTTGGGACATCTTCTTTTTCATACTAATCTAAAAAATGAAGCAGCAGATGACGAATTAAAAAACCATTATGTTAGTTAGGGGGCAAGGGGTTTAACTTCATTCCTTTTTTCTTTTCTTTTTCAAAGTTTGGTATGGTTGGTTGCCTAACATATTTCTACAGGTTTTCAAAGTTTGGTAATGGGAGGACCCTTCTTAATAGCTCTTGTAGATTTTTGTTTAATACTCACTTTGTAAAGAACAGATAAAACTTCACCGCTGTAGGACGTGTGTATTTCTCGAGTCCATGAATATTGCGTGTTTCGGTGAAGCAAGTATGGCGACAGGACTTATGCCACCGACTGTACCACCCTTTTGTAATCATGATAATTTTGTACTTGCTTCTGGGAGTGATCAAAATTTAATCTGGAATCGTGGTCGCTATACATGTTATTATTATTATTAGAGATGCGATGGTTCACCCACACACACATTAGCCCAGGCACAACAGGGTTTCGCTTTGGTACGGTATCTCTTCTTGCCATTGTTCCTTAGTGTACAACGGAAGAGAAAAATAAATAGAAATTGACAAAAGATGTTTATTGGATTGAGGATGCTTGAAAACGAGATGGAGGAAATGGAGGAGGAAGATGATGGAAGGAGAAGGAGGAGAAGGAGGAGGAGGAGGAGGAGGAGGAGGAGGAGGAGGAGAAGGAGAAGGAGTAGGAGGAAAAGATGATGAAACCAAGTAATAGGAGGCTCACAAAAACGTAAACTCAAAGAGAGGCCGTAATGGAGAGATGAGAAAAATATGAGGGAGAATGGAAGGCCAGATAGAGGAGAGAGAGATGAGAGCTGGGAAGCGAGAGGGAGATGAAAGGAGGGGAGGAAAACGAAGAGAAAACAAGGAGAGGGGGAAACGAAGAAAGAAGATGAAGGAAAGAAAGAACTGCAAGCGTAGGAGTTCCATAGGAAGTGGGGAGTGTGTGTGTGTGTGAAGGGAAGTAGAGAGTGTGTGTGTATATGTGTGTGTGTGGAGGGAGGTAGAGTGTGCGTGTAGGAAGGCAGTCAGCGAGAGAGAGGGTTAAGCTAAGAAGAGAGAGAGTGGGAAGAGAGACTGAGAGAGTGTGTGAAGCAGAGAGAGAGAGAGAGAGAGAGAGAGAGAGAGAGACAGACAGACAGAGACAGAGAGAGACAGAGAGAGAGAGAGAGAGAAAGAGTGAGTGATTGAAGAGAGATGCACGAGGGTAATGGGTAACAGAGAAGGAGTGGGAGTAATGGAAAGCATGGATAGTGAGTGAAGGAGTAGCCGAGAGCAATTGAGTACGTGTCAGGGAAGCAGCAGGCAGGGGGAGTGGATGAGAGAAGGGAATAAAAGAAGTAAGAGTGCGAGGGGGAGACAGAAAGAGTTTGAGATGATCAGTCTAGTCAAAGCCGTGAGTATCGCTCGGTCTATATGCTTCAGTAATTCTAATTCATCTCGCCTTGCCATGCCCTCACCCTCTTTACTATTCTATCTATCTATGTACAGCCAGCCACAATCAAATATCCACCGCCGACACTTTCCTTCCATCGTGGTAAATAATTATCTCGGTAATAAAGAACAACATGTGTATGATTTTGCAGCACCTCATAGTATTAATAGAGGGGGTTGCTTGAGTTGACGTAAGGTGTTGTTGTTGTATGATTATATTTTGATATGATACTGATTTATTTGCACGATGGAAGGAAAGTGTTGGTTGGTTATTTGATGGTGGCTGTATGTATGTATGTACCTCTTTTCCTCGCTTGCTTTCCACGCACCTTCCCCCTTTCCCATATTTCCAGGTCGTTTCTCACCTGATTCTCTTCTCCGCTTCCCACCTCTTCCTCCATAATCTCCACTTTCTCATGACAACAATTCTAAGCTGAATGTCCTATCTTGCACTGCTCCCCTTCCTTGCGTTCTTCCTTTCCTGCCGTGCCCATAATTCTACCCTGTTTCCCTTCCTTACTTCCCCTTCCCATAACTCCTCTCTGCTTCCCCTACTTCCCTCCCTTCGATTATCTTCCCTTCCCTCTTCTCTTCTCTTCCCTTCCCTTCTCTCTCTCTTCTCTTCCCTTCCCTTCTCTCTCTTTCTCTCTCTCTTCTCTTCACTTCCTTTCTCTCTCTCGTGGGGCAAAATAGCTGAATGGCCTCAGAAACTGGCAAATACCAATAACTATAAACAAAGACACGAGCCCAAGTTGAACCCCTTATTGCTGGTACTAATATTGATCGTGAGAGGACGCCACACCACACAAAATAAACCTCACTCATAATACTAAAAGACTAAACTATTTCACACAAGTTCCTCGAGTCTCATCCTTAGCCTTATTGGGACAGTCAGTATATTATTATTATTATTATATTTTATGGTATGGTAGAACGCCTTTTATTCCCTACAAAAATAATAAATATGTCAGGAAACAGAATCAGATGAACCAGAATAATGATGGCTGGCCTGTTGCACGGAGTAGTTTGGAGGAATCAATGGCTCCAGATTAATCAACACTATACCTCCTCCACCCCCACCCAAAAAAAAAAAAAAAAAAAAAAAAAAAAAATCAAATAAAAAAAAATAAGAAGAAAAATCACTGAGAAAAAAAAAAAAAAACTCACATGTATGAATGTTTAAATAGACGTTTTCCCTACATTGGCACGTATATAATGTCAACCTGATAAATAGTGCAGAACAGGGTTAGTGTGAAAGAGAGAGAGAGAGAGAGAGAGAGAGAGAGAGAGAGAAAGAGAGAGAGAGATGTGTTGGGACCGTAGCCTATACTCAAACTACACGCTTTCCTTCTCTTCTCCTCCTGTTCTTGCCTCCCCCCTTCCTCCCTTCTCATCCTTTCTCCTATACGCTTATCTTCCTTCCCAAAAATTCTCCTCGTTCTTTTTTTTTCTCTCTCTCACACTCAGCCTTGCCATCTTTATCCATTTATTTGTTTTTCTCCTATCTTTTCACTTTACTTTCTTTACTTTGACCGTGTTTCTGTTTTTCTTTTACGTATACTAATTTTGGCCTGCTATAATTATGCTATGTTGATGTGTTATTAATGATACATAAAGATTACACACACACACACACACACACACACACACACACACACACACACACACACACAAATACGTTCCGTGGTATGCTATCATTAAGACTCCTTTTATTCCATTCTTTCCAAATCACCCACTTTGTACCCTATTTCTTTTTTTCTTTTCCTTTCCCCTCTCGTCTCTCATTTTCTGGCCCAGACTATTTCTCCCTTCCCTCAACGTCCCTGGCTCCACCTTTATTGGTTTGTACGTATGAAAACACCTGGTATTCCTTGAGTTCCCTGCCTTTGTGTGTGTGTGTGTGTGAGAGAGAGTGAGAGAGAGAGAGAGAGAGAGAGAGAGAGAGAGAGAGAGAGAGGGAGTGTTTGTGTGAGAAAGAGAGAGTGTATGTGTGTGTGTGAGAGAGTGAGAGAGAGAGAGAGAGAGAAAGAGAGAGAGAGAGAGAGAGAGAGAGAGAGAGAGAGAGAGAGAGAGAGAGAGAGAGAGAGAGAGAGAGTGAGTGTGTATGTGTGTGTGTGTGAGTGTGTGTGCGTGTGTGTGTGTGTGTGGAACTCATGGTTTTGTGTTCATTTGCTTGCAGGTATTCATCTACATGTCCTTGCGTATGTGTGTGCATCTGCCGGTGTTTAGTTTGAATGGGTTGCATAATTATACAGCTGCAATCAAATAACCACCGACCCTTTCCTTCCATCGTGCAAATAAATCAGTATCATATCAAACTATAATAATAAAACACTTGTTATTATGAGGTACAGCAAATTCATACACGTATTGTTCTTTATTATCAAAATATTTTCTACGATGGAAGGAAAGTGTCGGTGGATATTTGATTGTATGCAGTAAATATCATGTGGGATTTACTTTTAAAATTTACAAACATTCTCTTAGCATTCGTATATTGGTGGAATTTACTTATATTGTGAGTTAGTGGTCCAGCCGACAGCAAATATTCACGTCCATCCCGTGTAGTTAATAACGCTAATATGACCAGATAGTTGCATTCTGAACCAGCTTTTATTCCAACAACATACGTAATTTTTTTCCATGTAAGAACTCTATCTGTCATCTTTGTATTAAAATTGTATTACCACATCACTATAACTAATACATTACAAAGGTGGAAATGAAGTGAACTCATGCTGCCGACTGTACATAAAAAAATATTATGTTTTGGTGTTTGGTCCTAGAGTTTAATAATAGTGCATTTCTCTTTACCCTCTCTCCCTTCCTTCGTTTCTCCAGCAGCAAGAAAGTGTGATTCATATTCAACAAAGCCGACGCCCTTCTCCTCGCTGTTATCAATACTTTTAATTTAAATTGTTTCTTGTAATACTACGAGTATCGTTCATTATTGATCTTTGCTCTGTCACCCACAAATACATGAAAATACAAAAACAAAATCCTTTCCACACTTCCTATCTATATTATTTTATTTCGTGTTTTCAATCTGGGAACCAATGTTATATTCGAAGGGAAAAAAGACACCGGTTTTCATCCACTCGACCCAAATTGGAAACTTGTGTGTTACAGTTTGCTGTGAGGCAAGAAATACAGTATCAAATTTTCTGTTACACCCAAATATTGACACCTCAACTGTGCCTCTGTCTTTCATGTCCCTCCCTAGTTTATTAAACTTTAACAAAGTAAAAAGCTTTTGGTTGTATTCAGTCATTTCAGTGGCAGAATTCCGATTTATCCTTTCCTTTTTGCGGCGCTTTAATATCAATAAATGAATAAGTCTTTTCCTTTTTTGTCGCTTATTTTCTGTCAGGACAAACGATCACCAGGAAACTATCACCACGTGATGAAATTTCAGTGTACAGTACAAAACAAGAAAAAAGGATGAAATGTCAAACGTGTGTAGACAGTTGAACGAATTGCAATTATTTCAGATTCTTGACTGAATGATTGACTGACTGTCGCACCCATATCAAGTCGTGTTTGGATATTTCATGAATGTTTACAACTCCCGGTCATTGGTGTAATTCACAGTCACTCGTAGCAGCAGCACCGTAAGTCACTAGTGTCAACAAAGTCCCAGGCAGCCAACCCAATTAAAGGCGTGATCTGTTGTGGGGGATTCATTTGGAGGCCGACTGACTGATTCCTCTACACTGTCCCGAAATTAAATTCCCTACCCATAAACTAAGGTACTTATGTGTTTCCTTGGTGGAGAGTTAGGAGGAATCGAGACCCCTACAAACGCTGACAAAAAATGTCCCCATAACACTCTCAGGCTCATCACTAAGTATTCGAACATCTTAACGATCATTTTAACTTAAAAAAAAAACACAAAAAACCCCACACACATTAAAACTAAAAATACACAGACACGAAACAACAAAACACAAAATCGTATAAGACGTTTAGTGTCTTTTTCTCTGTGTTGAAAGTGTCCATAACCAATACGTAAAATTGCTGACATTTAAGGGGGTAAATACCACATTGTTTTGCATGGTAAATCTGGAGCAAAGGATTCCTCCAAACTATTTCAGGTAACACGATACCATTATTTTTCTTCACGTGGGTCTGTTTCCTGGCATACTTTGGAGGAGGAATCATGGCTCTCCAGTCTATCAAAAGTATACCATCCCCTTAATATTGATAGTAATAGAGATGACTAATAAAGCTAATATAAAATAATTGTCTTCATGTACAAGTACCCTTATAGTATAATTCTTGTGATTGGTGTGTAACTGCTGACAACACACTCATATTTCCAACTCAATTTTTTTAATTGGAGTTTGATCCATTTAACTACCTAAATAAAAGCTTTCAAACAAATTCCTAATAATTTCCTTGGATGTGTGTAGAAACTATCGCCTGTAACTGTACACACGGGAATTATTAGTACATGTTAGCGAGCTGGTCCAACCTCGACTCTGAGCACACACCTCTTCCTATGATTGATGCTCTGTGAGGGTCGGAGGCGTCTAGTAACTCGTAATGTGTGTAATTGTTGGATCTGTATTCAGGGTAGCAGCTGATCCAACAGCCGTAATCATGTTCCCCAGAGCGTAAGTTTCCGAATGACTTTGTACATCTGTTTGGGTTAGTTTGGGGAAGGAAGGGGATCTGTAATGGGTGTAGTAGTGACTGGTGGAGGGTTTATCTTGTAGTATAGCTGCAACTAATCATAATTCCTGTTCCATAGAGCCTGAGTACTCGAAGGAATGTCCGATAAAGTGGCGAGACAATTATTGGGTCGATTCCACTGTTATTCATTGTGGTTTGTAAGCACACAAACGAAATTAATGTTAGTCGTGTTAATGACTTATGGCTGAATTATTTATTGAATTTGGTGAATAAACTATGCAGTGATCATCATTATCTAACTGTTTTAAAAGATTTTGTGAATACGGATACCCAGCTTTTGGAAAATGATGAAGCCTTATTACAATTGTGGTTGGTTAAGAAGCGAACATACGAATACAACTGTAGAAAAGACCCAATGTGTAAATAGATTTGGGGAAACTTATTTAGTGTTTAGTGTACGTGGAGTCAGAGAATCACCAATACCCATTACTAAGAGTCTTGGAATAGTTACCAGACAGTGAGATGATCTGGTGAAGACGTAACAATGGGAGGAAGAGTTTGTTCATCACCATCACCATCACCATCACCATTAGAAGGTAAAGAGTCACCACAGGCACGGGACAGTCATCACTTTATATCATTATATTCGTTCCAAACACGAACCCATTATGCAAGTTAAGTTCTAACACTGTCTAACGAGGAACGGACAAACAGATTTTTATACAAACAACGAACATAATTACAATAATTAATGATGGATGAAAATTTTACGGACATTTTTCTTTGCAAACATTCAGAAAATATATATGAAAGAAGAACTAAAAATTCAGAGGCCCCATTTTGTTAAGTTTATTTACGAAGCGCCTGTAAGCGCTGGTGTATTTGGACCCATTTAAATGTAATTATCTCAGTGCTAATTATCGAGATTAAGTTGCATAGTAAATGTATTGGCGTACAATGTAACTGTGAAATAAAATTGTTTAACAACTTTATACTACGGTAACAAAAAAAGATGCATGAGATATACATAAACAGATGTGATTATGTTTAATTAAAAGCAACTGTGTAAACATGAATTATTATATTAATTCCGTCCAACATCCATATTGCGAGTCATATGACATTCATGTCTGAGAATAATATTATGTCCGTGCAGTTTGTACTATTTCTGCTATGTTATATCCATATATTTAGGGATGTCCCGAAGTATCACTAAGTCATAAATTATATACACAAACACAGACAAAAGTTTTCCTGGATATCTGTTTTGTCATCATGGATACACACACACATTTGGGGAACTAGGAGGTGCGGAGATAATAATAGTTTGAAGCAAGTTGCTGTGAGAGATTGTCTGTGTGTGTGTGTGTGTGTGGCTGGAGGAGAGGAGCGTCACAACCACCACCACCACACTCCTCAACACTCACCCCGCGACTGACTGGCACTGGCTCGCTCCTAATGCTTTCTGCTGGCTGGGTGGGTGGCTGGCTGGCTGGTTCTGGCCTCCCACCCAACCCTCCAGTGTACAGCTAGAGACTTCCTTCCCCTCCTCTGAATCTCCTCTCGTTTCTCTGTATTTCCTCCCCCTGCCTTTACTTGTACAGTATTTCGTCCCCTCCTGAGCTATGCCCCTTTCGTTCACTCCTTTACACCCTCCGTTGTCTTCTCCTCAGCAACACCCCCTTTCCTTTCTTTCCTTTACACACCACTGTCCCTCTTCTAACCCTGAGTATCCCTTTCATACCCGTACTCTCCCTTTCTTGAGTCTTTCCCTTGTCCCTCCCCTATTTCCCTATTCGTTATTTCCTGACTCTTTTTATTTTGTTTTTACTCTTTCACTGACCCCCTCAATCACTCACCCTTTCTCTCCTCAAGCACATTCCTTCCCTTTTCCCTTCATGCTTGCTCCTGACCTCATCCCATTTATCTTCCCTCGTGTCGTTCGTTCCTTACGCCTTCTCTCACATCTTCACATGGATACAGGCAAGAATAAGCAGCTCTGGGAAATATTACCTGCCTGGAGCGAGATGTGTGGGCTGGAGGTGAAATGTGGTGGTGGTGGTGGTGGGTGTAGGGCCAGGCGAAGACGTGTTTCCCATGCCTGATAAACCTGCTCTTGAATAGCCACTTCAGTAATAATAGGAGGTATTCAATTGAGGGCTTTTTTTGTTTTTCAATGTGGACTCGATTGTATCTTAAAGAGGCGCAGGTTAACACGACATCCCAAATACGAATAATAACTTGGCTTTTAGGAGATTAAGATAAAATGTGTGTTTGGTGAATTGTACAGTATCTGATCTTTTAATGAAGCTACAAAATAGATCCTCCACTCGTACACTGAGGTATTAGTCTATGTCCAGACCTAGTAGTGTGAATAAATCAGTAAAGAGAGAAGGGACTACCTGAAATCTATTATTGCTTCTGGAGGTTAAAAGTGTTTGTCGAATGAATAACATAGTACAGAACCGTTCGTCCCTGAAATTTTAAAACCTGAAACAAGTCCCCCACTGGTTATGTTCTACCAGCGTGATTCTGATGTTTCCCTCCTGCTGTGAACCCCGGAACAGGAGAGAGACCCGTGTTACCTTGGTGGGTCAGGTTAGCACGAACTATGTATAGATTATGTGGTCTATTAAATACTTCTTTCTCTTCCCAAGTTGGTAAATATAATGAGGTTATTATTCTGGAAGTACTGCAATGAATGGTTTACCAAGTGACTCAGTAATGCAAAACAATGAGTAAAGACGACCTACAAGAGGGAGGTGTTGTGGTGGACAGTATAATTCGAGTTCGTGTTGTTTAAGGTGAGATTCTTTTGTTGGTGAATTGAAAGGTGTCTGATTCCTCCTAAATATATCTCAAATCAGATCCCCTATTACTACTACCATATGAGGTCATCTGTGTGTTTTTATTTGGTATATTTAGGATGGAATTAGTCCCCTTCCAATTTACCAAACAGAGTATATATCTCCCCTTTACATATCTTCCCCTTCGTTCCCTGTACATGGATGAAGTCATGGGCCACAGCAGCGAAAAGCAGTGAAAATACGGATATATTATCGAGTGAGGCTGAAGCAGGGAAGATAATGGCAGCTCTTTTCTGGTACTGAGTATTGTGTTAGGCGGCACGAAAAAATATTACAGTGTATGCAATTTTTTTTTTTTTTTTGGCCTTCTCTCTCTGGTGGTTTGAAATAAAAATGATGCTATTTATGTATATTAATAATGCTAATGAATTGCCGCATTGTGAAAAATGGTCTTGGAAGGAATTCTTTTTACTTTGTTGTTGGGTGGTAGGATAATGTTTTTCTTTTGTGGAATAAAATAATAAATGTGGTGTTAATATGAATGTAGGATGAAATCGCCTTGTATTTTTACGATGGTGGTCTGGGATGCAGTCATTTCACCTCAAAAATAATATACCAACCAAAATATATATCAACTTTTTCTTCAACAGGATTCATTCGATTTGAGTAACATGAGAAGAGAAATTCCATCAGAGAGCTGCTGCTGGAATCGCCCCCTTCTCCCCCTCCATTAAGAAAACATTGGTACTAGAGTATACGAATAAGGCAAGAGAAGAAAAAAAAAAATAAAAAAATAAAAAATGGTGTCCAAGCAATGAAGCTGACAGATTTTCTTGATTTTAAAGATATCTACACAACTTACTCTTCCACAGTTTGTAGATAAAAAAAAATAGATAAATAAATAGATAAAACATTGGTGTTCACGCTACCGAGGTGATTGATTTTCTTGTTTATAGAGATATCTGTACTTTCCATCCCACAATTTGTAGATTAAAAAAAAACAAAAAAAATACTTTGCTATGGGCTACAATGACGGTCATTAAGGGGGTGCGGGAATAGGGGGACAAGCTGGGTGGGGTTTAGTGGTGTGTGGGCAGATTTGGGGAGTGCAGGAGTAGGGGACAAGCTTGGGGGTGGGTGGGTTAGGTGGATGCAAGAATAGGGGACAAGTTTTCTACCCCCCTCCCCCCCCCCCACACACACCTAGCCTGTCCCCTTATTCCCGCATCCCTCCCGCATCCCCCCCAAGCCTGTCCCTTACTCCCACATCCCTTTAACCCTCGTCGTCTCTCAGCGAAGTATTTCCTATATAGTGTCAAATAAAATCTCCCCCCAGAGTAAAAAGTAAAAAGTGTCGAGCCGAGTCGTACCCAAAGTAACACGAACCAACCAACCTTTACCAGAAGAAGACTAATTGAACGCTAACCATGCAGAGTGAAATAATACTAACGTTAACTAGAGTGAAATAATACTAACGTTAACCAGAGTGAAATAATACTAACGTTAACCAGAGTGAAATAATACTAACGTTAACCAGAGTGAAATAATACTAACGTTAACCAGAGTGAAATAATACTAACGTTAACCAGAGTGAAATAATACTAACGTTAACCAGAGTGAAATAATACTAACGTTAACCAGAGTGAAATAATACTAACGTTAACCAGAGTTCTGTTTCCTAGTATACTGTACTTTGGAGGAATCAAGGCATTCCAATGTACCAACAAAGAATTACTACCTGAAACGCTATCTACATGAGGCTACAGTTAACCTTTATGGCGAAAAACTGTTTTGTATAATAAGGTCAAGGTGTTGTCTTTTTTTTTTTTTTTAAGTTGCAACAAATACCACTGGTGTCTTGTCCACTTGAAGAGGAGTAGGCCTTCCCTGATATTCAAAGTGACATTCCTTAAATTTTCACTTCATTCACTTTTATACGTCAATTATTGCTCAAAAGTTTTCATTAGGGTCCGAATATGTAAATTATTGCTGGAGAACTGTGTGCTTGTGCTCGTGAATTTGTTCCGTCAGTGATATTGGAAGAGACAGAGTTTTTACCAGTACTGAAGCTCCATGTAATATGGAGTGGAAAAAGAGAGTGTACATTAGCATACGTAAGCATGAAACTGTAATTTGCTGGTATCATTATGCGATGGTTATAATTATGCAGCAGCAACATTACAACGAACATGGCTTGCATCCGCAATAAGTGCAAGTGTATTAGATGATCTATTTATCTAATCTATTGCAGTTGTGTTTCGAAGTGACCCTGAATGGCAGTAACTGAACTTAGTCAGGAATATAATTCCTTGGAATAATATTTAGAATAGTATTTAGTATAAAACACTTTATTGTAGTCTCGCATTAGAATGTATATAACATATTGCTAATTTCTGTTCTGCACATGAATAACATACTGTAATTATTCACGAAATGCAAGGTACATTTTCAAGTTGCACGATAAAGCACAGGTTTAAATATAAGTACATCTCAGATTTATCATAATGATAACCAAATAATAAATAACCAAATACATTATGTATTTTTCAAAATGTCTCCGTTACTGAGGGCAGGAGGAAGCTTTAGGTATGCTGGCGTGGAGGACAATGGCATGCTTCCAGGAAATGTGTAAACTTGTGGAAAGTTGCTTTTCCTGCATGTGGAGAGGACAGCCAGCCACTCACACATTCAATCACCCGGTGTTTGAGGAACACAATTTACTCTCCCAAGTACGAAAATAGTTTGGAGTGTTTAGGTTAAGAGTTCGGTCATTTCAGGTTACTATTGGTGTGACTTCAGGTCACACCATATTATGGATGGTCAGGTCAGGTCAAGTTTGTCTTCAGCCTCTGTCATGAAGGGGAACAGGTGGCAGGTGGCAGGTGGCGGGTGTAGCTGTGGCAGGTGGCAGGTGGCAAGTGGCAGGTGGCGGGTGTAACTGTGGCAAGTAGACAGACTGGAGTAAGCATTGTAGTGGGACTCAGAGGGTTGGGTAGTAAGGGCTCGTATGTGGTGGGTGTTGCTGCTTCCGTGGAGAGAATCTGGTGTTAATGCCGCTGTTGCCTCTGGTGCCGCTGGAAGGCAGAGAAGGAAAGGTGCTTACGTTGTGCAGGTCGGCGGCCTTCGTCTGATTGGCTGTGGCTGTGATTTTACTTATATTTTATAGGTTTAATAAAATTTTCATTGCAGTGCTTTATAATTTTTTTTAAAGATATATTTTTTTTATTTTCTGTTTCAATTTATTAGTTATTACTTTTGTAAATATTGAAATGTTCATAATTTAAAATTCTGCTCTGTTTTTTCATTTATTTTACGGGTTTCAAAGTGTTATTCCAGCATATATATATATTTTTTCCTTTTGACGACCTTCTCTCTGATTATTGGCAGCTTATGTCAGCTTATACTGTCATGACTCTCCATTAATCCCTAGCAAAGCTGATCAAAGCTTCCTACGAGACTTAACCTTTGGATGGAGAGATAAGGTTAATATGATTATTCTGAGATTATTGCTGGGAGGGAGGGAGGAAGGGAAGGAGGGAGGGAGGAAGGGATGGAGGGAGGAAGGGAGGGAGGGAGTGAGGGAGGAAGGAAGGGAGGGAGTGAGGAAGGGAGGGAGGGAGGAAGGGTATAGGTCAGTTACAGTGTTTGTAGTGAAGTCCAGCTATTGTCTCAACAAATGATGCATTATAAATTATTGTGGTTTGTTGTTATGATGGCACTGTGCTCTGGGATGGTGTCCGATGTGTGTACTTAGATTATGACTGTGTGTACTTAGATTATGCTGTTATGTCCGATGTGTGTACTTAGATTATGTATGTACTTAATATATGCTGTTATGTCCGATATGTGTACTTAGATTATGTGTGTACTTAGATATATGCTTTTATGTCCGATGTGTGTACTTAGATTATGTGTGTACTTAGATATATGCTGTTATGTCCGATGTGTGTACTTAGATTATGACTGTGTGTACTTAGATTATGCTGTTATGTCCGATGTGTGTACTTAGATTATGACTGTGTGTACTTAGATTATGCTTTTATGTCCGATGTGTGTACTTAGATTATGACTGTGTGTACTTAGATTATGCTTTTATGTCCGATATGTGTACTTAGATTGCCAGACGTGTCATCTTTGGAAACTGCAGCAAGTAACACAGGAGTGAGAGGCCTGGAGTGAGGTTGTATATAGTATAGTGTAGTGTAGTGTATATAGAGTTCACGCTTCCTGGTTGTTGGATCGATCAGACTATCTATCTACCTCCCTGGAGAACTTGTAATTCAGTCTCAGTCTACACGTGTTGGATTTGTCCTGATTCCTCTGATGGTTGGTTTCTATGCCACGTGAACGCTAATTTTCCACCATACAAGTGAGTGGGTGTTATTGGGTGGTATGTGTGTCACTGGTGGTGGTGGTGGTGGTGGTGGTGGTAGTAATAGACATGTGTGTTAGGAAAGACGAAAACTGTTCTGGTCATTAATAATTAAAGGAAATCGTTAACAAGCTACACAGGGTTAGGGTGTAGAGACATTTTGAACCCTGGCAACACGAGTTATTGTGATAAAGAAGAAGGTATTATTTTAGTCATCATTAATGTTATCGTGGGACTACCTTACAAGATTTTCTACTATTCTCCTCATCAATTTGTACAGTCACGAGCACTAATAAGTATACAGGTTTGGTTGATGCTTCGAAGAGTTCAATTTCACCAACGAAGTAATTCTAATGGAGATGTTATTGTGCATTTATTTACTGTCTCCAGGTATTCGAAGCAAACACACCTGTATACTTATTAGTGCTTGTGACTGTACGTGTCGGACTTCCCGCTCACTAATCCTCTTTTCACATTTCCTAAGACTTCTTCTTACCGAGATTGACGAGCATAGAATTCTTTTACTCTTGGTTCATAGACATGATGTTGATTATAAGTGTCACTGAACCACAGCTGCGACGGACTGGACAATTTCGAACCTGCCATCGATGTAAGGAAGGTGTATGTCACAGAACAGTCCATTTCTAAGCATTGATAACGCTGTCTATTCTGATGCATAAAAATGACTGCTGTACGTATGTAATCATTTTTTTTTTTAAGTCCAAAAATATAGTGTACTCTCATTTCATCCTTTCATATATCATTCACCGTCGTGTTGTTCAATGATAAAGCTTTATATTCGAAAGTGTGACGTTATAGCGGTGCATGAATTACTGTATACACATATTAGCAGGCAGTTCTGTTCATAGACAACACCCGACAACTATAGTGAGGAGGAATAGAAGCATGTATAATATATTCGAAAGACATTTTTATGGACTAGACCAAACAAATTCGTTCACTGTAATAAATGCAACACTATTACATATTATAAAACAAACTACATTCATTGTTAATTATTGCCAGTTATACAATACAGTAGTGGAATGGTTTTGTATCGTCATATTATTTAGGTCAGGCACGAGTACGGGTATAAAAAGTTTCAGTACAACATTTCTGTATAAAATATAAAATTCGCATTTGCATAAAATGTCTCACTGTGTCGTGGGTGTGATGAGGCCACACAGTACAGTACATACATACCAGAGGACAACTATCAGGAGAACACAATCACGCTCAATAGTCCTTCAAATAAAATTACTTCGAAATATTCTGCGAAAATAACCAAGCAGTAAGTAGGTACAGTACCCGGCTTTAAGAGTGAGAATTACAACATTGTAGGATGGGGAAATATGTGTTGATAGGCATAAAGCACAAACAAAAATTCACCCGTTATAATGGTTCTTAAAATGAGTCACATGCAAGATTACGGATATTCTTTTGAGGAAAAATTGGAGTGTTACTGTGTCCTTTAACTATGTCAGGAAACAGGCAACTTCGGTATGGGAGAGCGAAGTTATGTATGTTTTATTGCAAATTCTGTAGGCATGAGTAGCCTTCCAGTTTGACCAAGAGAGAGACCAACTCCATATGTGTTGGCAATGCTCCCTTAACATACATTTCGATTGTTCTTCTTTAAGGTTGCTGAATTATTTTTTAGTAAGAGTACATTGTTTTAGAGTTTTAGACTATAACACCTGTGAATAATTTGGTGGCACGGTGGAAGTGGATGAAAAAATTATTCGTTTGATGGAACAACGTCCCATGGGCTGTACCCATGTTGTTAATGTTGTTATTGATGTTGTTGTTGTTGTTGCTTCTGTTGTTGCTGTTGGTGTTCAACATGTAGTTGTAGTTGCTATTACTGCTGCTGCATATATTGTTGCATTTTGTATATTATTATTGTTGCAGTTGGTTTACTGTTGTTGGTTTGCTGATGGTATTTGTTGTTTTTGTTGTTGTGGTGTTGGTGGTGTTGTCTGGCAACGCTTCCATGTTTAAATCATGTTTTGACGTAGACAAAATCGATGGTATGGATATTCTGTGAACAGCGGCGATCAGTCTATGTAAAGGATACTTGTTTATACTATTGTCAGTCATTCATTTGTCTTGGTTTTCTGCCTTTACCTTCCCTAATGTGTTTGCCCTCAAGTCTGTTTATGGTTTGTTCCTGTCCTTCGTTATTTGTTGTCACTTGTTGTTCAATATGTGTTCCATATGTGTTGTATTTCAATAATCTGTGTCGTGACTGAGGTGTCCATCTTGGTGTGAGTTTACTCTACGGGGTCTGAATCTGTTTTCTCTTATTTTATTATGTTAACTTGAGAATTATAATGCTTGCTTGTTTTTATGAATTTGTAACGGCAATGTCGGTTGAATTATTGTTGATGTTGTTGTAGTTGTTGTTGGTGTTGTTGTAGTTGTTGTAGTTGGTGTTGATGTTGTTGTAGTTGTTGTAGTTGTTGTTGATGTTGTTGTAGTTGATGTGTTATTGTTGTTGTTTTTCAGTCTGTCTTGCTGTGAGTGTGTTCGCTTTGTAATGTTTCTCCCTTTGATTCTCGTCTTTTATCGTTGTTAACTGCGGGTTTAATTTGATCCTTTTTATTTTATTATTCTCTGTTTCTGTTTGTTTTCGTTCAGCTTCTCGTCCGTGTTTGTGTTAAAATTTGCGATGTCTAAGATATTGTGATTATCTTTTTATGCCTGATTGTAAGATTTATATGTACATGTATATATATTTTTTTAATCTATTGACACACATCCACACTGTATATATTAGCACTGTACATTATTTAGCCACTACCACTTCCACTTTGGACTGTGATTGACGTCTGTTCTTTCTATGTGGTGTGAGTCAAGCGTTAAGGACCCTGTGATGTAGTCAGAAAATTGGAGGTAAATGAGTCCTTCAAATATTGCCACGAAACGCTGATCTATATAGAAGGAGCTTGTTTCGTGGCATAGTAGGAAGGAATCAGAAGCCTCCAATTTGCATACACGATCACAGAGGCCTTAAGTGACCCTCTCCCCTTTGAACACAACACTCCAAGGCTCAGTAAACACACTCCTATCGTTTATTATTATATATATTGTTGGGTTCAGTGCAACAGACTTTCATTACAGCATGTGTTGGTTGTGTATGAATATAATGATACACTCAAGCCGCTTCCTAAAGATCGGAGTCACACACACACACACACACACACACAAACACACACACACACACAGGGATCCCAAACAAACGACCAATTACCTATGATGTTTAAAATAATGTAACTTGGCTTTAACGTTAACAGGGTCATATTCGTACACATTAATTAATACACGGATGAGCGAACGCAGGCAAATAAGGTCTAGTTATGGTACAGTACACTCGTGATACATAATTTCTGACCAGAGTGTGAAGAGCAGAAAGCTTCGAATCGTCTGGTATTGCTCATTCCCCCCCCCCTCCCACTTAGTACACATTATAGAGGCTGAGTTCGAATGCAGGGTATGTACTGTACAGTTGGACACATGAATAGATGGTACAGCCCAAGTGAAAGATGGTTAATTTCTCCCAATTATCAAGTTCCTTAGTGCCAAATAGGAAACATCGGGGGCAGAAGTCAGTATTGAGGATAGTAATAAAAAGCAAGTACCTGATAATAGACACTGGTTACGCAAATGGGACAATTATCTTTTTTTTCACCTGGGCTGTACCACCCATTCATGTGTCCAACTGTATGTGTGGGACCTGCCGTTCGTCTCTGGTCAGGGATTACGTATCGCGACAGTACGTCCATTATACCTGATTACTATTATCGAGAAAGGAATGACCCAAGCGAGGAAGGAAACATATGAGTCCGTGAGCTTCTGTTGTGTTGTACCCGAGTCAGCAATCATCTAAAAGGGTGTATGTATATTTATGTCAACTATACTATACGGTATCTTTCTCACTCTGTCTCTATCTAAATGTCTTTCTACTATCGTATCTATTTAATCAACCTTACTACTTTGTTTTAATCTACTCTATCACCACAATCACTCTCCTTGTCACTTATATAGCCTCGATCACTACCACCATCATCATCATTTCTACCACAACCACCACCACTACCACTATTATTACCACCACCACCACAACCACTACTACTACCACTATTACCACCACCACCACCACTTACTATCAATACCACCACCATCACTATTATCACCACCACCACCACCACCACCACTACTACTACCACCACTATTACCACCACCACCACCACCACTACCACTACTACCACCACCACCACCACCACTACCAATGATACACCTACACTTCTACTATCACCATCAATATCATCATCACCATCCCTCATCTCACTCATCACTAGCATCACCATCCAATCCATCATAATACAACATAATCATTATTCATTATTACCTTGATATCAAAGCCCTCAGTATCTCCATTATCACCATCATCTCACCATCACTCAAACCACAACACAATTATGCAGTTTGAAATGATAATTAGTTGTTGTTCAAGTGAGGAAATTGTATTTATATATATGTTACCAGTGTAGTATTTAGAGATAGATAGATAGATAGATAGATAGATAGATAGAGAGAGAGAGAGAGAGAGAGAGAGAGAGAGAGAGAGGAGAGAGAGAGAGAGAGAGAGAGAGAGAGAGAGAGAGAGAGAGAGAGAGAGGAGAGAGAGAGACAGATGAAAAGTTTAATATATTTATAATAGATGTTAACAGTAATCCTTTGGTGATGGCATGTTATTTTTATTATCAACTACAGTCTCTTTCTCCCTCTCTCTCTCTCTCTCTCTCTCTCTCTCTCTCTCTCTCTCTCTCTCTTCTCTCTCTCTCCACTCCTATTTATAAAAGCTCCATAATTCCCCCTCCCTTCTCTTATTCCATCTCCATTCATTCTCGGTCCATCTCTTGTGTTCATGTTTACTATTTTACCTACAAACTCTACTTTCCTTTAGTTATTCACGTTGTGTCTAAAAGCTCTCCCATACCCTCTTGCTCCTCTTTATTATTCTATCTCCATTCATTCTCTTCCTCTGATATCCCACTCTCGTTTCATCTCTCCTACACCCTCCTTTGTCACATTCTCCGTTATCTTCTTTGCCATCCTGTTCCCTTCTTTCCTTCCTCTCCTTCCTCTCCTCTCCTCTCCTCTCCTCTTCATTATTGAAATTTCCGCACTTCTCACTTGACCTTCCCTGTCTCTTCATTACTCTCATTTCCTCCTTTGCTCCTTTCCTCTATTTTACGTTCATCTATATTCCTCTCTTCGTTCCACTTCACTCGTCTCCACTCCACCCAAACCCACTCTGCTCGGCCCCACTTAACACCACTACACTCCACCCCCACTCCAACCCACTCTACACAAACCCAATCCACTCCATCCTAACCCACTCCATTCAACTCCAACCCACTGTACACAAACCCACCCCAACCCACTCCACACAACCCTATTTCAACCCACTCCAACCCAACCCACTCCACCCCACTCCACTCCACCTCAACCCACTCCACCTCAACCCACTCCACTCCACCCTAAAGCACTCCACTCCACACAACCCACTCCACCCCACTCCAACCCACTCCACTCCACCACAAAACCCACTCCACACGACCCCACTCCACTCCACACAAACCCACTCCACACGACCCCACTCCACCCCACTCCAACCCACTCTACACAAACCCACTCCACACGACCCCACTCTACTCCACTCCACTCCAACCCATCCCACTCCACCTTCCTCCTTTCCTCAATCGACCACTTAGCTTGCGCATTTCGGTGAATTATGTTCCTTTTGTCCATTCCCCCTCTCCCCCACTCAATCACCTTCTTGCCTCTCCCTCCCATCCACTACATCATCCACACCCATCCATTATCATACTCATCCAGCGCCCCCCCCACCCCCACCCCACCCGCCCTCACCCATCTTTATCACCTCTCTCCTAAATCACCTATCAATAATTTAGTTTCCTCATCTACCTTTTCATAATTTTCATCTCCCATCATCCGCCTTTTCATCCATTTTCCCAACCAGTAGCCTTCTCTCATCCAATCAGCATTACATCATCCACCACATCACCTCGGTTCCATCCACATCATCAACCACTCTTCCCTATATCATTCTAGTTCTTTCATCCACCTACTTTCCACTCACTCATCCACTACAGTCATCATCTCTGTTCCACCCACCACATCAACCACTCATCCCCCATACTATTCCTGTTCTCTCATCCACCTCCTCCCACTACATCATCTCTGTTCCACCCACAACATCAACCACTCATCCCCCATACTATTCCTGTTGTCTCATCCTCCTCCTTCCCACTCACAGAAGTCCTACCAATGCACCATCAATCTCTTTACTAATTCCTCTCTTCACTCTAGCAGCCCAACACACAGCCATTGTCTTGTATCTTGTATCCATCTCCTTTGTGGCGTTATGGAGATTATTCCTGGCTTTCTGTTCTCTCTCGCTCTCCTTCTCACTCTTTCTCTCTCTTTATCTTACTCTCTCTCTCTCTCTCTCTCTCTATCTTTATCTCTCTCTCTCTCTCTCTCTCTCTCTCTCTCCTCTCTCT